>BQNB010031084.1:50000-54302 GCA_026074375.1 Tanacetum coccineum
ATCCTGAACAAACAGTGGCCATAGGATCAACATTAACAGAAAAAGGACGAAAAGAACTATGTGCCTTGCTGAAACAAAACTTGGATATTTTCGCCTGGAAGCCAGCTGATATGACGGGGCCGTCCCAAGAAACATCGCGGTAACACCGCCTTTTGAATATCGGAGCCAGGGATATTCACAAGTCAGGCAAAAAGAAAAGGGGACACGCACCGGATAAAGAACTAAAGCAATCCAAGAGAAGTCGACAGTTGTTAGATGCTGGAGTGGAATACTGAAGGAGGTCCATTATCACAGTTGGCTATCTAATCCGGTTAATGGTAAAAAAAAGCATGACGGAAACTGGGCGAATGTGTGTGGACTTCAAAGACCTAACAACGCATGCCCAAAGACTGTTCTCCATTGCCGGGAAATAGACTGGAGGTGGAATCCTCTGTGGGTCTCCTTTCAATGTTTCTTGATGCTGTACAAAGGAATATCACCAGATCAAGATGGCAAAAGAGGCTGAAGAAAAAAACGGGTTCATAACGAGCAAGGACTATTTTTGTATTGCTATTCCAAAATGCTGTTCGGTCTAAAAAATGCCGGTCTCACATATCAACGATTGGTGGAAAGGCATTCCAAGGCAATTGGAGCAACCATGGAGGTATATGTCGATGACCTGGTTATAAAGAGTCGTACGGAAGAAGAAATCATCGAGACAAACGGAAAACATTCAAAAACCTTCGACAGAATAAAACATGAAATTGATCCTTAAAAAGTGCACTTTCGGAATTCAGGAAGGAATGTTTATGGCTACAAAGTAAGCACCAAGGGTTGAAGCATGTCAGAATAAAGCAGACGGCGTCCTTAGCTTGCCTTCCGAGATGCATCAAGGACGTTAAGAAGCTTAAATGGAAAACTAGCAGTTTAAACAGATTCTTGTCAAAATCAGCAGAAAAATCGGTTACGTTTTTCAAAACCTCTATTTGAAAAACTTGCCACAAAAAAGAGCGATTTTCAATGGACACCAGAAGCCGAAGAGGCATTCAAGCAAATGAAAAGGCTTATTGCAGAACTCCCAACACTTACCGCTCCAAGGGAACGTGAGGAGTTAATCATATACTTGGCTGCAGCAAAAGAAGCTATCAGTGCGGTCTTGATGACGGACAGAGAAGGCAGGCAAATACCAGTATATTTTGTAAGCCGCACTCTACGAGGCCCGGAAGTCAACTATACCCCTATGGAAAAGTTGGTGTTAGCCTTGCTCAGTGCAAGCAAACGATTGAAAAGATACTTCCAAGCACACACGGTCGTTGTAATAACAAATCAACCGATAAAGCAGCTGTTGTCAAGTTCGGAAATATCTGGAAGAATGCTGAAGTGGAAGTTCGAGCTAGAAGGATACGACATCCAGTACAGACCAAGGACCGCAATCAAAGGCCAAATATTGGCGGATTTTATTGTGGAGCGGCCGGAAGAAGAGTCTCCGGACGAACTTATGACGGAACCAGAGGTGCTACCGGAGCCGTGGACATTGTTCACAGACGGCTCGTCCTGCGTAGACGGCTCCGGGGCAGGTCTGATATTAACAAATCCGGAAGGGGCAGAATTTACATATGCCATGAGGTTTAGATTCGAGGCCACTAACAATGAAGCCGAATATGAAGCACTAATAGCCGGTCTCCGGATCGCAGAAAAAATGGGTATAAAGAACTTACAAGCAAATGTTGACTCAAGACTCGTGGCCAATCAAGTCAACGGCTCTTATATCGCCAAAGAGTCAGGCATGGTCCAGTACTTAAACAAAGTAAAAACATTGGCCAAAAGCTTCAAGGAATTTTCCATCAAACAAATACCGCGAAGTGAAAACAAGAAAGCGGACGCCCTGAGCAAGATCGCGTCCACAAGCTTCGCGCATCTTAACAAACAGGTGCTTGTGGAAGAATTGCAAGAAAAGTCCATAAATGAAAAGGAAATTCTTGACATAGTAGAAGAAGAAGGCAATACATGGATGACACCCATATGTGAGTACCTGACAAAAGAAATCCTTCCGGAGGATAAAAAGAAGGCCAGAGCGGTACGGCGGAAAGCGGCCAAGTATGCCATGATCAATGGAACCCTATACAAGAAGTCCTTTTTAGGACCATGGCTTCGGTGCGTCGGACCACTCCAAGCAAACTATGTCCTAAGAGAAATACATGAGGGGTCGTGCAGCATGCATTCCGGCCCTAGATCTGTAGTTGCCAAAGTAATCCAAACAGGATATTACTGGCCAACAATGCATATGGATGCAAGGAACTTGATAAGGGAATGCAATGACTGTCAAATACACCGTCCCGTCCCAAGAAATCCGCAGCAGAACTTGACCCCCATCACGTCTCCATGGCCGTTTTATAAGTGGGGGATAGACATAGCCGGACCTTTCCCGGAAGGACCAGGTAAAGTCAAATTCTTAATTGTTGCTATCGATTATTTCACTAAATGGATTGAAGCAAAGGCCGTCGCAACCATCACCGGTAATCAAGTGAAGAAGTTCGTATGGGACAACATTGTCTGCAGATTTGGCCTACCAGGGGAGATCATATCAGACAATGGAAAGCAGTTCCGTGATAATCCATTCAAAGATTGGTGTGAGAAACTGTGCATCCGCCAATGCTTCGCTTCCGTGAAACACCCGCAAGCAAATGGTCTAGTTGAAAGAGCAAATAGAAGTTGGAGTAAGAATAAAGGCAAGGCTTATGATAGGAATCAGGGATTGGATAGAAGAACTTCCTCAGTTCCTATAGCTCACCGTACAATGATCAAGTCAAGGTAACGGGGGAATCGACCTTTCTCATTGACATATGGCACGGAAGCCGTCATCCCGGCAGAAAAAGGCAATGCCAACACATCGGACCGCGGAGAATGATCAAGCTAAAAACAACGAAGCTCTGTAATCAATTTGGACCTCATAAAGAAAGAAGGGAGCAAGCCAGCTCATACAAGAAGCAAAAAGCAGAAAAAGATGGAAAAATTTACACTCAAGAGTCCGCGGAAACAAGTTCAAGCCGGGTGATATGGGTCCTACGCATAAATAAAGCAAGTCATGCTAAGGACGAAGGCAAACTTGGACCCAAGTGGGAAGGACCATATGAAGTTAAAGAGTCGCTTGGAAAGGGAGCTTACAAACTCAAAGACCGCAAAGGAAATGACATGCCGAGGACATGGAACATTTGTAATCTCAAAAAATGTTATATACATGAAATGTAAGAATTCGCCCGGCACATGATGCTCCGGAGGGCAATATCTGTATTTATTCGCATCTTGTAATATTTTGAATTTCAATGAAAAGTGGGGATTAGCTACCCTCACAAGTTTTAAATTTTAAATTATCTTTACTTTGCAAAGTTATATTAATTGTTAAAACATGCATGCAAGGAGCCATGCTCCACAAAAATATTATCCCGTATAATAAAGGTTGAGCAACCTCAAAATTAGCTCAGGCGCGTAAGAGGTATTGCAAGCCCGGCGCCGGGAGAATAACCCACAAATATTCACAAGACTATCTATTTACGAACGTACACCAGTAATAAACAAAGATAGCGAACATGGCACCAAAAAGCGTGTTATGGTACGGACCTACACGAATCCGTACGAATAAGATATTAAACTTACAAAGTTAATGTCAATTTACAACAAAGCCGCAATGGCCACATACGGCCACGACATACAAAATAAACCACATACGGCCACGGCATACAAAATAAACCACATACGGTCACGGCAAAATCTCAAAACGAGGATCTTCAAATTGGGGCATGCAAACCACGCTCCCCAAATCCTCGTCCGTGTCCAAGTCCTCAACACAAGAGATAACCGCAGAAGTGCTAGCCTGACCCAGCAAGTTCTGAGAGGACAAAGGATGAGAAACTATATCTACCATCAACTGACGAAGAGCTGCGGCATGCTTTTTCGCGCCCTCGGCACGAGTATGAACGTTAAGAAGAGCAAAGGATAAAGAAGTCTCCCCGGCAACAGCATTTACATCAGCATGATAGATAGGGACGGAGAGCTGCTCAAGGCACGGTTGAAGATAGGCAGCTTCAGGAAGATTTGCAAAAGGTCCGTCCAGCAAAAAACAATCCAAGACCTCATCCATCCCAGAATCTTTCTTAGACTTCAACAAATGAATCAAGGGAAAATCCACCTCTTCAAGAGCCCTTACCGCGTCAAGATAATTGTTCTTAGCAGTCTCAGGATTGTATGCCACGACGGCGGAAAGTGGGGTCCCAGCAATTCCATGCTCATATCCGGCCGCCAAACCTTCTTGCATCCCATAATCCA
>BQNB010031085.1:2795-54301 GCA_026074375.1 Tanacetum coccineum
TATATGGTTCAGTTTAACTAAAATGATGATATGTTTCTTACAAATTTCAACTAACTTAACAGCCAAATTATTAAACTACAAAAGGGTGTTGAAATACGTACAGAACCGGACAAACGAGGCCAAGGGCCATGATCGAAGGCCTCACGAGCAGCCTTAACAGCCAAATCAACATCTTCTTTATCTCCTTCCGCAATATTCGCAATCACTTCTTCTGTTCTTGGATCAATCGTATCAAACGTCCTTCCTATACAATCAATATTTCGTACGTAAAACGTCTAAAACAAAACTCAACAAGCAACTGAAAACATGGAAAAGTGACGAAAATCGTACCTGAAACCGAGTCGACAAACTCTCCATTGATAAAGAGTTTAGTAAACTTTATCTTAGGGATTTTGTCTAAATATTTAGGGTTTCCATCGTTGTGAACCTGTGACATTATCTTGGTATGTTTTCAGTGTGTTTAGTAGTTAGTTCTAATGGCTGTTATTAATGGATATGAGATGAGTTTATATGATTGATGGATTTTTGTCGTACTAAAGATACTAGCAGCCGTTTACTAATGACCATTATAAACGGTTTTGTCGTGGCTTAAAGTACACCAATAGCATATTCTATCATCTTAAAAAACATTGAAAATTTTGATCACTAAAAAGACAATACATGGTGGCTTACCTATGTAGCATTTTTTGTCCACTTTGAGTCGTACAAAATCATATCTACTTTCTAGCCAAAATAAAAAAACTTAAAAGAAACAATGGTTTTACGGTTTATTAACATAAAACGAAAATATTTTTAGATTAAACATGTGATCCCGCACATTTTAATGTAATAATCACAAGTTTTTTGCCATCAAGTCATCGGTCAAGAGAACCAACAACTTCGACTCAACTTCATAAGAAATATGAACATACATGACAACAAAACTTTAAAGAAAAAACAATTTTAAAGACTTTGGGCCGGCTTAAACCTAACAATACTAATTAACATTATAACAAGCAAAAGAACCCGCGCGTTGCGGCGGGGCTAATTTTTTCCCGAATAATTTTTTTTTTACGTTTCGGGGGGTTTTTTTGGGCGATGCGTTATGGCGGGGCTAATTTTTAATATTTTCTTTTTTTGTATGATTCGGGGAAAAAAAATTGCGTTGGGACGGGCTAATTTTTTCCCGAATATTTTCTTTTTTTGGGACGGTTTTGTAAATTTTTTTACGGGAATTTTTGTGTAAGAAAATCGTCAATAGTTAAAAGTGAGGGTCCGTTTTCTATTTTTATTTTTTTTTACTTTGGGCCCGATTTTAGGCTATTTTTGGATATATTTTTTTGGCTAATTTTTTCCCGGATATTTGCTTTTTTTGTACGATTCTGGAAAAAAAAATTTACGTTGGGACGGGTTAATTGTTTCCCGAATATTTTCTTTTTTTGGGACGGTTCGATATCTTTTTTTTTTGGCCGATGAATGTAAAAAAGTTGTGAACAATAAAAACTTGACGTGTTTTTTTTGTTAATTTTTTTACGGGATTTTTTTTAAGAAAATCGTAAATAGTTAAAAGTTGAGGGACCGTTTTTTTTTTACTTTGGGCCAGATTTTGGGCCACATTAGTTTTGTTGATAAGTGTATATTAGTAATAATTTTTTTTATATGGATTATGTGTGGCATCGGTTTAAAGTGTTTTTTTTTTTGCTATATGGGTTTTTTTTAATTAATGGGTTGTACGTTGTGACCATATCGGTTATTTTAAAGTTATTAGTATCGAAGATGATTCCGCGGGGTATTTTTTTTTTCTGAATAATCGGAACTTTTGTAATATATTGTTTTTTAACTCCTCAACTTGTGCATACAAATTAAAAAAAAAAAAAAACCCAAAATCGGGGAGCCCGTTACTGTAGCAGCAGTCAAAACGACTGTGTATATTAGTAATAATTTTTTTTATATGGCTTATGTGTTGGGCCTCATGTTTAAAGTGTTGGTTTTTTTTTTGCTATATGGGTTTTTTTTTTAATATAATGGGTTGTACGTTTGTGACCATATCGGTTATTTTAAAGTTATTAGGTATCGAAGATGTTTCCGCGGTTATTTTTTTATCTGAATAAATCGGAACTTTTGTAATTTTTTTTTTAACTCCTACTTTGTGCATACAAATTAAAAAAAAAAACCCAAAATCGGATTGGCCCAAAATAGGGGAGCCCGTTACTGTAGCAGCAGTCAAAACGACTGCGTTTTCTTCGCCTAATGTGTATATTTGTAATTGTAATTGTAATGTAATGCCTAATGGCCCCTTTTTGTCATATATTAAGTACACTAGTGTTTGTTATGTTATACATGTCATGTGTGTAGGCTGACAAAAAATTTAATATTTATGCTGGATTAACAACAAACAAATTAATTAACTAATGTCTACGACTCGGTTGAAATTCATAACTTAAAAGTCTTATTAGCTCATTAAATCAAAAATGGGAACATGCACGGGCGGACTTAGGGGGGTTTTCGAAGGTTTACGAAAACCTTATGAATATTTGATGTCTAATGTAAATTAAAAAATATTGATTTCTTTTAAATGAAACTGGTTTTAAAATTTTGTTTTATTCTGTCTTTTTTAATTATCCCACTAATATGCCAAAAAATGTTTTTTTATAGTTTCAATGAAAACGTAACTTTTAGTTCTTTTTTTCTTTATACTCAGTACTCCACTCCCCGAGTATCCGAGTCGAGATTTCACTATGTCAACAAGCTCTCTTCAGGCGGAGAAAACCGTTTACACATCGCTTATGTTGTTTTCCGACACTAAGCTAAATATCGAGTCATAATCTTAGCTAGAATCAATCTACTACTTCACTAATGTATTTTGAGGACTAAAATACTAACCGACACACACACTATTGGATTTATATACTATCTGATTTACACAATCACACAAGATAATCAAAATAGATATTTAGATCTTAGAAGAAGAGAGGAGAAATCATTAATCTATAACACTTCGTTTCTTGGCGAGTACGAGTGTTCTTCTCTTGCACTTGATGGAAGAATGAAAAAGATGAGATTTGATCACTTAAAACAAGATTAGACAATGTCATTGATCAAGAGATTTAGCGAGAGAAAGAAGGTTTTTAGAGAGAGAAAGATAACTGAAAAATTTATGCTAATAGGTATCTTTTTCTGCTGAGAATAGTGCAGTATTTATAGCCAAGAAATCTCAACGTCTCCTGGTGCCGGTCCTGGCGGTCCCATATATATCTGGTGGCCGCCCAGCCTATCAAGGGGCCGCCACTAGACTGATGCTCTTATTTTTGTCTTTTAGTGTGGAATGTTAAATCTGGTGTAGAAGCTTCCATTTTGGGAGGAAAACCATATTTGAATTTTTATATTTAAATAAAACATTTCTTTTATAAATAAAAATATTTTGTATATTTTTATTTTTATAAAAATACTTTTGTAGAAATGTAATGGTTAAGAAAAATATTTTCTTGATCATTAATCATGTTTAATGATTTGTTTGTACATACCTCAAGTGATTTGCGTAGAAATGGAAGTTTACGATTAATAACATGTAAACATTTATTTTTATCGTAAACGTTTTTACATTTTGTCATTTTCAAAACGTAGAGAGGTTGAAAATATAAATAACGTTTTTAGACATTATCTGTATTAACAATCTCCCTATTTTTATGATGACAAAATATAAACTCATTTTGTATAAAAATAAAATTTTCAAGTTATTAATGAGTTTTAATCCATTTCTCCCCCTTTTTGTCGAATCCAAAAAGGTTTATCGTCAAATTATAAAGAGAAAGAAATCGACGATGCCAAGACTCATCCTTGATGTATGCTCCCCCTCGTTTAGGGCACCAAGGGATCGAGCTTATAATGTTTTGCTACAAAACCAAGTTAGTAATACAAGTGCAAGAACATTTCTAACTAGTAGTAAGATTACGACAAATATTTATTTTTTGCTATGGGGAGAAGAAATTTCCAACTAAACAATTCATGGAATTCACTAATAAGATAAATTCATTCATAGATAGAAAACTCATACAATAAAGCATAGATTGCTTACAATACTAGAAATAATAAAACTAACTCATACATAATAAAGTAGATTTATGCATGAGAACCAAAGTGAAACAAACTACACTAATAAACTAAATACTTCATAAGTCCTAAGTAATTCTTGATTAATAGGAAATGACTTTGAGCAAAAGGTAGGGTGAAACATCATATAGAAGCATTGAAGATGTTTTAAGTATGAGGTGAAAAAGGTGAGGCAGTGGCGGAAGTAAGAAGATACTCAAGGTGAGCAAACATTAAGTTCATCTCATCCGTAAGGGAGAAAATAAGATTTCGGTTCTGAAAACAACTAAGACAATTTACCCCATGATAGTTAAAATTGTTGAAGTAAATGGGATGACCCACAAGATTTGGTTGAGGTGGTGGTTGTGGTGAAGGTGGTGAAGGGTATCAAGAATGTGATCAAGAGGAGTAATTAGTGACAAGGAGAGAGTGATATCTAAAGAGGGATGACTTTGAAGTGGAAGTGGATTTGAAGGTCTTGGACGAGCATCCATGATATCATCAATAAAAGGGTTAGAAGGTTGAGGAGAGAGTGTTTCATTTAAAGAAGGTGGTGATGATTGTGGTTTGGATTCAAATGAGGATGAAGTAGTTCTAAAAGTGGAAGAAGTATTGTTGGTGGATGGAGTTTTTGATGATGCATTTGGTGAAGGTGGAGATGATGATTTTATTATAGGAGAAGGTGTAGTGGTGTCATCATCTTCATTTGTTAAATCCATAAAGAGTTGTCTTGGTGGAATGATGGTGAGTTTGATTTTTTTAGAAGGATTGGAGGATGAAGCTATGGTGGAAGCCATAGGAGTAGAGGCAGAATGAAGGGAAATGTGGTAAGGATGATAAAGATCATGGTGAAGGTAATTATTTAACTAGGATTAATGGGATTAAAAAGGTAAAGCATGAGAGTTATGGAAGGAGAATCCAATAATGGTTTAGCAAAATGCAAAAATACTAGTTGGGTCTAAAAGAGAGGATAATCAACTGCACAAAAAATCAGAAGAGACACAGTGAAAAGTCTCGTGACTCCTGGTGGAGGTCCCATAAATAGGTGGCGGTCCCAAATATATAACAGGGCCGCCTGGTATTTATGGGGTTGTTTTCTGTAGGGACGAAATCTTTTCCAGTTTTTCCTGATTTTCAAACCCTGTACATAAAACGTTTCCTATATTTTCCCTTTTGCAGCCAATCCTATGACCCAAAGAAAGACCTAATACTTCCAAATCTTCAAATCCAAAAGCTATCTATTCTACATTCTATTTGGAAAGCAATTATAGGCATGCGACTAAGAAATAATTAAGCATGCATAACTTTATAAATATAATGAAACCCATATAGTGTCAATAGTGCATGCACATAAGTTTAGGATGATAAAATGGAATGATCATCCAAGACAAGTTACGTTTCCCAATCTAAAATCTAAAAGATCGGCTAAATACTATAAGTTTAAGTAGCAAAGCATAGATAGTAAGGATTAAGTGCCAACGATTATAATTAAGTAGCTAGTGAAATTAAATCGTCTTATAGCAATTATCCAAACTGCTCACTTCTTCTTCTTCCTCCATAAGTTCTTGATGCCCTTCCTGATTGACCTTATTCCACCACGTTGCTCATCTCGCAATTGAAGTTTTTTGGTTGATGATTTTTCGTTTTGGCGAGGTAAGAATGTTCCATGGTTTAGTTCAATTGTTGTGGTGTTTAGAAAAGAACTCGCGGAACCTCATTTTTCAATGACTTAGCAAAAAAAATACGCAAACCCACCCAAAGCAAAATAAACAGTAGGAAAAGGAGTTCTTGCACACGAGGTCCCTTCGTCGTTTCCATCATTATCATCATCGATAGGATGAGCGGAGGATGGTTGACCGCCAAAAACTTTGATGTGTTTAAAAAGCTTTAAATTTATAAGACTGAAAATACCGGTTTATTATATGGAAACACACGGGTAAAAGTATAGCCCACGTATGTAGTATAATCTTTTTAGGTAAGGCCAGGTCGTCCAGAGGGATTTGCGTAGTGTTTGAATAATCAGATGAAAAATAAACTTTAACAGGTTCAATAGTAAATTGAACATAATTCAATAATGAGAAAGATTACTCCTCGAATAATTTCATATAACTTATAAGCAATGGTGATAATTAGGATCTCAAACTTAGGACCTTAATTTACAAAAGAGTTTTCTCGTCAGAAAACATTTTCACAAATCAACTTGTTTAACTTAAGACTTATATTTAGCTAACTTGATCAAATGTGTTACTCAAATAATCCAGTTACTATTATATCAAATCTATTTTGTATATAAAATAACATAGGTGGATTTTGTCACACCCCACCAAGGCGGAAACGCAAGGCGCAACGAGAAAGGGAATCATCACAACACATTGGCGTCTATATAGAGAAACTAAACATGTACAAAAATACAAGGTATAGACACGCAGTGTCATGAAAATACCCAAAAATATCATCAAAATCCAAAAGGCATCTGAAATTGAAATAAAGGCAATTCATGCCAATGTCATGACATGCAAACATTTAAACATTTCAACAAACAAGCCTAATAATGTTTATCATCTAAACAAATAGCGAAATCTAAATAACTAAACTTCGCCAGCTGCCTACGGTCCATCTAGCCACTTTTCCTAACCTCAATCTCAACTTGCTGAGTACCTGAAAATGATGCTTATATGTCAACATAATGGTTCGTGAGAAACATAGGTTTTCAGGCACTCATTTCAAATCCTTTCTCAAAACACATTTTCGAGATACTGTGATTATAAAACATGCATAGCAGGACAGTTACTAACTACTACATAAATGCATATAATCTAATCAATCATACAACACACTGGGTAGGCGTACCCACCCGCTCCCAAATCTGTGATTTCCTGACATGCTAACACGAAGTACATGCAGGCCAATCACTATACTTAACATGTTTATTCCCGGGACATGCAAGCGTCCAACCAATCCACATTGAGTAGACGTACTCATCCGCTCCCATAATACAAACCAACATGTAGGACATAACATATAATAGCCAGTTAAAAGTCCATGCATAAAGTAAACACATAATCACAGCAATCTAAATCATTTTAAAACACTTTGCATCATTTCCATCCCAAGTTTAAAATGCAGTAAAAAGTGGGACTATTTAACTCATCTGAATGCTCAAGCGCAGCTTCCAAAGCTTAACACGCAACTATACAATAAATAAAACACGGTTACACGTAACCAAGCTAAAAGCTCTAGTCCATGTAACTCACATATGATGGATGTCTAAGGGTTTGATTAACCACCATGGGTCACCCTGACACCATGCCCAACCTTAACCACATCATTAACACATTACACTAGTCAACTATATTTTATTCAAAAATGCAGAATTTTAGTGTATCTTTACCAACTTAAAAACCATACTTGTTGACCTTAATAAATTATACCAAAAATCACCTAAGTTCATTTATGATTTTACTAACTACCTTGTGATTCCCAAGAACCCATTACATGCACAACTATCCCAAATAAAATCCAACTTCAAAACTGTCCCAATTCGGATCTGATTGCACACTAAAAAGTATGGCCTTAAATATCATACTTAGACACACAATCAGAAGCTCTCCTTCTAGGGTTTCCTTATATACATATTGAACTTAATCTTTGTAGATTGGCTAACCTTAATTCTACTTTTAAGTTAGGGTTCTACCTTCCTAAACATGACCTAATTCTGACCCGTATTTACTGTTTTGACCAATTGACCAACTTCCCGAACTCAAAATCATTCGAGGCCAGACTTTTTGAAAAATAGACTCTCTGAACTACAATTTAGGCTTTTGAATCATATCAAAACACATTTTTAACATCTAGATATCATCAGTTGAACACAACCCTAAATTCTGCTCAACTCTAATTCATGAATTAACGCGATCTAACTCTAACCACTTACACCAATAAGATCCTAATTAAACCCTAAACGTTCTAGCATAATTAAAACATCCTTAATTACAGAAGTTTTCATAACCCTAAAGATCCATCATATTAATTGTTACATGTTTTAAAGAAAAACTAAACAAAAGCTTAATTGAACTTACCTAAACCTTGAATCTTGAAACACAAATTCACCAAACTTGTTCTTGATAAAAAAAATCTTCTTTTTTTTCTTTTTCTTGATGGATCGGCTGAACAAAGGGAGGGGGAGGAGAAAAGTGATTTAGGGTTTTTATTGGTTTTGTATTTATACTAATTGAGTCCTAATTATAGTCAAATTTGTTTCCCTTTTTCCCTTTTATCCAAAACCGGCCGAACCCTATATATATATATATATATATATTTTTATTTAATTATTAATTAACTATTTATCTTAATTACCTTAAGTTTTCATAAAAACCTAAGCCAATTTGAGTAAACCTTTTCACATAAACGCAACTACTTAACTTTCTAAAAATAACTTTTCATTTCACTTTTCACTTTCTATATTTAGAAAGTCCACTATAATTATCCAAATTTCACTCACTTCGCTTATTTCCATTATGCTACCTTTCCCAATAACTCTTAATGCAAAATCATCAAATCATTGACTCAGCATTGCATGCTATACGCCAATACTTTCCATTATCACTAAACACAACACACTCAAAATGAGATGTCCATACACCTCAAAATGATATCATGCACCTAATAAACCGCTTAGCACACATATAGAACAAATAGCATACAAAAATCACATACAACAACTCTTAGCCATTTCTAAAGGTATCACTAACCTGATTAAATTACGGTTGTCACAGTATCCTCTCCTTTAGGAAATCTCGTCCCAAGATTTAACAAGCAGGATCAACAACTCGGTCCACGAACAACTGTGGATACTTAATCCTCATCTGATCTTTGTGTTCCCAAGTAAACTCAGGACCACGTTTCAAATTCCATCTGACTTTCACTAGTGTTATCTTCTTACGTTTTAACTTCTTAATCTCTCGATCCATAATCTTTACAGGTTCCTCAACAAAATGAAGTGTCTTATCGACCTTTATCTCATTTAATGACACATGTAAATTAGCATCTTCCAGACACTTCTTCAGGTTTGACACATGAAAGGTGTCATGCACACTACTCAGCTCCTCAGGTAACCTCAACATATAAGCTACAAGACCAATCCTCTCAAGGATCTCAAACGGTCCTACATATCTGGGTGCTAACATACCCTTCTTTCCAAAATGCACTATGCCCTTCCAAGGCGACACCTTTAGTAATATTGTATCACCCACTCAAACTCTAATGGTTTATGTCTCTTATCCGCATAGCTCTTTTGATGATCTCTCATCGCTTTGAGCTTTTCCTTTATCAATACTACCTTATTTGTAGTCTCTAGTACTAACTCAGGTCCAATCAAACTGCCCTCTCCAATCTCTGCCCATAACATAGGCGACCTACACTTCCTACCATACAAGGCCTCAAACGGAGCACACCGAATGCTCGAATGATAACTGTTGTTGTAGGAAAACTCAGCTAATGGTAGATGGACATCCCAACTACCACCAAAATCTATAATGCACGCCCTTAACATATCTTCCAAGGTCTGAATTGTACGCTCACTTTGTCCATCCATCTGAGGATGATAAGCAGTACTCAAGTCTACCCTTGTCCCTAACGCTTTCTGTACCGTTTGCCAAAAATGTGAAGTAAATCGCCCATCTCGATCCGAAATAATCGACACGGGCACTCCATGTCATGCCACAATTTCATCAATATATAATCTCGCCAACTTCTCCGTATTAAAATCCTCACGAATCGCTAGGAAATGCGCTGATTTGGTAAGTCTGTCGACTATTACCCATATCGCGTCATGCCCACTTCTTGACCTAGGTAATTTGGTAATAAGATCCATAGTGATCTTATCCCACTTCCATTCTGGTATCTCAGGTTGTTGCAATAGACCCGAAGGTCTTTGATGCTCAGCCTTCACTTTTGCATAAGTCAAACACTTACTAACGTATATAGCAATATCTCTCTTCATTCCAGGCCACCAATACATATCACGGAGGTCATAGTACATCTTATCCGCTCCAGGATGCACAGAGTACCTAAACTTATGAGCTTCGTTCAAAATTACCATTCTCACATCTCCTACTAAAGGAACCCATATCCTATCTATAAAATACAAACTCCCATCTTCCTTCCTTTCCATCTGTTGATCTAACCCATGTAGCCTTTCTGCAAGAACATTCTCCTGTTTGAACGCCTCACTTTGGGCTGCCAAGATCATCTCTTTCACTCCAGACTGAATGGTCATAGCCATTGCTCGAATACGTCTAGGTTTCACCCGTTCCTTCCTACTTAACGCATCAGCCACCACATTCGCCTTACCAGGATGGTAGCGAATCTCACACTCATAATTACTAAACAGGTCGATCCACCTCCTTTGGCGCATGTTTAACTCCTTTTGGTCAAAAATATGCTGAAGGATCTTGTGATCGGTGTAGATGACACTCTTCGTGCCATACACGTAATGCCTCCACGTCTTAAGAGCAAACACGACAGCTCCCAACTCTAGGTCATGTGTTGTATAATTCTTCTCGTGAATCTTCAGTTGTCTTGATGCGTAGGCGATTACCTTGCCTCTTTGCATGAGCACACAACCAAGTCCTTGATTTGATGCATCGCAATAAACTACAAAATCTTCAACTCTGTCCGGTAACGACAAGATAGGAGCATCGCACAAATTATTCTTCAAGGTCTGAAATGCTTCTTCCTCTTTTTCTCCCCACTCATACTTTTGGTTTTTCTGAGTTAGCAAAGTAAGGGGTTTAGCAATCTTGGAGAATTTCGCGATAAAACGCCTATAATAACTATCTCATCCAAAAAACAATCGAACTTCTGACGGCATTGTATGAGCTTTCCAATTCCTCACCGCCTCTATTTTACTTGGGTCCACGTGAATACCACTCTGGTTAACCACGTGTCCAAGGAAATGTACTTCATGTAGCCAAAACTCACACTTAGAAAACTTCGCATACAACTTCTCCTTCCTCAATAACTCCAACACTAACTTCAAGTGAACTTCATGCTCTTCCTTCGTCTTTGAGTAGATCAGACTGTCATCAACGAAAACAATGACAAACTTATCTAGATACGGTTTGCATACCCGGTTCATCAAGTCCATGAAGCCGCTGGTGCATTGGTCAGCCCAAATGGCATAACCGTAAACTCAAAATGTCCATATCTCGTTGGAAATGCGGTCTTTGAAATGTCATCTTCATGCACACATAGCTGATGATATCCTGACCGAAGATCTATCTTAGAGAAATAACACGCTCCTTGTAGCTGATCAAATAAATCATCGATCCTAAGGAGTGGATAACGGTTTTTAATATTTATTTTGTTCAGCTCCCTATAGTCGATACACATACGAAAAGATCCATCCTTCTTCTTCACGAATAGTACAGGTGATCCCCACGGTGAATGGCTAGGTCGTATGAAACCCTTGTCTTGCAACTCTAGAAGTTGCCTAGACAATTATTGCATTTTCGAGGGTGCCAAATGATAAGGAGGTTTCACGACCGGCGTCGCTCCAGGAACTAAGTCTATACGGAATTCAACTTGTCGTTGCGGTCGTAGCCCCAACAAGTCTTTCGGAAACACATTAGTAAAATCTCGCACTACGGGTCTATCACTTATCCTAGGTTCATCATTCTTAGCGTTCATTAGGGCTTTGGCGGCTCCTAAAGTATGTTCCCCGTGAACTTGAAGTATCCCACCCTCTTTTATCGGTATTTCTACTACTTTCTCATGACATACTATAACAACTTCATTCTTGGACAACCAGTCCATCCCCATAATCACATCAGAACTTCTATGTCCCAATGGTATCAAATCTATAGTGAACAAGGAGTTTCCTAGTTCTAGTTTGCAATCACAAATAACCTTATCAACGTCTACACTCTTACCATCAGCTATTTCTATCACATAACCAGGGTTTACAGTATAAGGTTCCACGTTTAGTAAAGGCGCAAACTTAGTAGAAATAAAACTAAAATCAGCTCCGAAATCAAAAAGAACAGTAGCGAATTGATTGTTTAAAGAAAATGTACCCGTCATAACTTTGGGATCCTACAGAGCCTCTACTGTATTCCCATTAAATGCCATTCCTCTTGCTTGGTTCCCTTTGCTTTGGGTGTTCATGCTTCCCTCCAAAGCCAATGGGTTCCTTGTTGGTCCAGTTGCTTGATTTCATTTGGGGCAACTATTACGAAAATGGTCTAGACTCCTACATTCATAACATGCTCTCTGATTCAGCCCTATCCTAACCGCATTCATAGGCGCCACTTACCTAATTGGTGCCCAACACTGTTTCGCTAAATGACCTGGTTTCTGACATTTATAGCACAACTTACAAGGTGCATTCTCCAGGTGGAAAGTATAACATCTAGCACACCTAGGGTATGTGCTCACATTTTCGTTCCTGGGAGGAACTGTTGCCACAAACCCCGATCCAGTCTTAGATTTCTTATTATCTTTCCCTCTACTTCCTTGCTTACTTGATTCCTCCATCTCTTTCCTCTTATCATTTCCTTTAGTCAACGTCCCATAATGGACATCCTCGTCAGTGAGTATTCCGGCCATCAAGATAGCACTCTGCATGGTAGTTGGCTGGGTCGCCCGAAGTATACCACGGATTTGAGGTGCCAACCTATTGATGTACCTCTTGATACGCGAAGACTCGGGAGTAAATAAGTGAGGGACTAGTTTAGCCAGTTCATGAAACCTGTCAGTGTAGGCGACATGATTGGCTCCTACCATAGTGTGGTTCCAAAACTCATTCTCCAGTTTCTCCATCTCGTTGCTTGGACATAACTCCTCCACAAGCAACGCCTTAAATCGTTCCTAACCATAACCACTGCCCTTCACGACCTCCTCCTTGACTTGGTATTCCAACATAAGGGTACAACAGCATGTTCACAAAGCAACTAGCAGCATATCTCACACTCTGGTTCGCAGTACAACCACTGTTATCAAACACCGACTCCATCTTTTCTATCCAACGGGTGAGTGCTACTGCACCACCCTTTCCATCAAACTCCTTAGGGTTACAAGCAGTTTAAAAATTTTTAAAAAAAAAAAAAAAAATAAATGAAAGCCTTGTAGGAACATCCATTGTTCCCACTGTTTCCATTTCCTCCAGTCGCATTGTTCACATTAAGTAACACTTGAGTGACAATCGAATGAATGATAATCTGCAATTATAGCGCTATAAATTAGCGCGAATATTGTAGCACTGTCGTGATATCAGTTTCGGACTCCATCCGGGGTTGGGTATATAGACTCGTAACACTAACCATTAATCAATAAAAAGGAAAGTGAAAAAAATACATTCACACGGAGAAGCCGAATCTATCCTATACTTCCATAATAACACACACACACACACACACACACACATACACACACATACACACACATACACACACACATACACACACCAACACACACATATATATAGTTATATATAAATATGAAAATAATATATATTATAAAACAATATATATAGTATATATAATATATATATATATAGTACAAAACGCCAACCATAATACCATACACCAATATGTTTTAATCACTACCAATGTAAACTAAACATGCAAGTTCCACTTGTGCTGGGGCGTGTGAATAAATAATGTTGGCCACGCATACTTCAAGAGGCTCCCTAGCACAAAGGCACTACCTCCTATGACGACACTCCTTAGTTTAACACAACATTCACATACAAATCCCTTTAATCACATAGCAGCACATTACGAAAACAATTTCATCAATAACACATCCATTTTCAATAAATACTAAATCAATATCCAAAACATCAAACTCAATATTCAAAAATAACAATTCCTAAAACATGGTTCCGACTAAAGACCGATGAATAAACCTAAAATGGATGACAAGAGGATGACCTAAGGTTAACTAGTAGTTGAGGATTCAAGATCCGAGTCGTTGTCTGATATCACATATTCCATCTTTTCCCAAACTTCTTTCAACTCTTCATTCTCCTTCGCTTCTTCTTCTGTTGCTAACTTGATCCCACGAAACTTTCCAGGAAACTTGATGACAGTGCCCTCCTTGGTTGTCACCTTTGTTTTCCATTCCATGACTGACTCTCCCCTAACCTTCTTCATGATCATCTTTTCTTCAATATGGCATGGATAAAGGTCAATTAGAACATGGGTCCTACGATTTGTTCTCTTCATCCTATGCCCTGACCCTGGCTTAATGAAACTCCTACACCCGGTTGCAAAGACAGTTCCCCAACGGAACTTCTTATGGGAATGGGAAGGCATAGCTAACTAGTAACAAGGCAATGCGCACTAAATCAGCTATGGGTAGGCAACAAAACTAAGACGATAACTTAACAAAATACCAGATATATAAGCTATGCAAAAATAAAGGGGAAGCACAGCAGTAAAAAAATAAAAAAAATAAACACTTGAGTCCTAAATGCATCTATATGAAGGATCCCTAGGTTATAGTCTAGTCTCAACCACATACTTCTCTATAACCAAAGGCTCTGATACCAATCTGTCACACCCCACCAAGGCGGAAACGCAAGGCGCAACGAGAAAGGGAATCATCACAACACATTGGCGTCTATATAGAGAAACTAAACATGCACAAAAATACAAGGTATAGACACGCAGTGTCATGAAAATACCCAAAAACATCATCAAAATCCAAAATGCGTCTGACATAGATATAAAGGCAGTTTATGCCAATGTCTTGACATGCAAACATTTCAACATTTCAACAAACAAGCCTACTAATGTTTATCATCCAAACAAATAGCGAAATCTAAATAACTAAACTTCACCAGCTGCCTACAGTCCATCTAGCCACTTTTCTTAACCTCAATCTCAACTTGTTGAGTACCTGAAAATGATGCTTATACGTCAACACAATGGTTGGTGAGAAACATAGGTTTTCAGACACTCATTTCAAATCCTTTCTCAAAACACATTTCCGAGTTACTGTGATTATAAAACATGCATAGCAGGACAGTTACTAACTACTACACAAATGCATACAATCCAATCAATCATACAACACACTAGGTAGGCGTACCCATTCGCTCCCAAATCTATGATTTCCTGACATGCTAACACGAAGTACATGCAAGCCAATCACTATACTTAATATTTTTATTCCCGGGACATGCAAGCGTCCAACCAATCCACATTGAGTAGGCGTACTCATCCGCTCCCATAATACAAACCAACATGTAGCACATAACATATAATAGCCAGTTAAAAGTCCATGCACAAAGTAAACACATAATCACAACAATCTAAATTATTTTAAAACACTTTGCATTATTTCCATCCCAAGTTTAAAATGCAGTAAAAAATGGGACTATGTAACTCACCTGAATGCTCAAGTGCAGCTTCAAAATCTTAACACGCAACTATACAATAAATAAAACACGGTTACACGCGACCAAGCTAAACGCTCTAGTCCTTGTAACTCACATATGATGGATTTCTAAGGGTTTGATTAACCACCATGGGTCACCCCGACACCATGCCCAAACTTAACCACTTCATTAACACATTACACTAGTCAACTATAATTTATTCAAAAATGCAGAATTTTTGTGTATCTTTACCAACTTAAAAACCATACTTGCTGACCTTAATAAATTATACCAAAAATCACCTAAGTTCATTTATGAGTTTAATAACTACTTTGTGATTCCCAAGAACCCATTATATGCACAAGTATCCCAAATAAAATCCAACTTCAAAACTGTCCCAATTCGGATCTCATTGCACACTAAAAAGTATGGCCTTAAATATCATGCTTAGACACATAATTAGAAGGTCTCCTTCTAGGGTTTTCTTATATGCATATTGAACTTAATCTCTGTAGATTGGCTAACCTTAATTCCACTTTTAAGTTAGGGTATTACCTTCCCAAACATGACCTAATTCTGACCCGTATTTACGGTTTTGACAACTTTTCTTGTTTTGACCAATTGACCAACTTCCCGAACTCAAAATCATTCGAGGCTGGACTTTTTAAAAAATAGACTCTCTGAACTACAATTTAGGCTTTTGAATCATATCAAAACACGTTTTTAACATCTAGATATCATCAGTTGAATACAGCCCTAAATTCTACTCAACTTTAATTCATGAATTAACGCGATCTAACTCTAACCACTTACACCTATAAGATCCTAATTAAACCCTAAACGTTCTAGCATAATTAATACATCCTTAATTACAGAAGTTTTCATAACCCTAAAGATCTATCATATTAATTGTTACATGTTTTAAATAAAAATTAAACAAAAGCTTAATTGAACTTACCTAAACCTTGAATCTTGAAACACAAATTCACCAAACTTGTTCTTGATAAAAAAAATCTTCTTTTTTCTTTTTCTTGATGGATCGGCTGAACAAAGGGAGGGGGAGGAGAAAAGTGATTTAGGGTTTTTATTGGTTTTGTATTTATACTAATTGAGTCCTAATTATAGTCAAATTTGTTTCCCTTTTTCCCTTTTATCATTATATATAATATATATATTATATTATATATATATATTATATAATATATACTATAAGATATACATATATAATATATATTCAATCACTAATTAACTATTTATCTTAGTTACCTTAAGTTTTCATAAAAACCTAAGCCAATTTGAGTAAACCTTTTCATATAAACGCAACTACATAACTTTCTAAAAATAACTTTTCATTTCACTTTTCACTTTCTATATTTAGAAAGTCCACAATAATTATTTTCACTCACTTCGCTTATTTCCATTATGCTACGTTTCTCAATAACTCTTAACGCAAAATCATCAAATCATTGACTCAGCATTGCATGCTATACGTCAATACTTTCCATTATCACTAAACACAACACACTCAAAATGAGATGTCCATACACCTCAAAATGATATCATGCACCTAATTAAACCGCTTAGCACACATATAGAACACATAGCATACAAAAATCACATACAACAACTCTTAGCCATTTCTAAGGGTATCACTAACCTGATTAAATCATGGTTGTCACAAATTTCTCGTCACAAATGATAAAGATTAAAGACAAATCTTTAAAACTATATAGTTCACAACGAGTCTTTCAACCTATACCGGTGTGAGTATATAATTAAAGTTTATAAGATTGGACACGATAGGATTTTAACATAAGCTTAAGATTAACAAGATCGTAATTATACCAAACGCTTATTCATTATATTATTTTCACCGAGTAGTCATGAGAGATTTAGCCTCTCATGGCTATGAAGTTCATAACAAGATTAAGTAGATAAACAAGAAACATACTATGTCCGGGTAAGAATATGGATCAAACTCTACCCGTAACAAGTATAGAATCGTAGTACAGCCTTTATTTCTTCTAAATTCTATGATATTCATCTTCGTTCTTCGTGGTCTGATCTTCAATCTTTAAGTATTTGTGGTGTTTATGGATGAAATGGATATGGGATGAGAGAAAATGGTAATTGAGATATGATTGAGATGTGTAGAGATGAATATGATTGAAGGAATGATTTTGGATGAGAAATCCGTCCTCTATTTATAGGCTGAGTAGGGGTCAAAGTGTGGCGCACAAGGAATATTGTGCCGCGTACTTTGGTTAAGTCGGTAGGAATTTCATAAATGATGCAATGATGTGTGGTGCACTCTTGGAAATGTACGGCGTACTCTTGGAAATCTGCGGCGTACTTGGTGAGTTAATGTAGACTTCATTTAATTATCTCTAATTCTTTGACTCTATAAGAAGTGCGCCACACTAACGATTTGTGTGGCGTACTTATGGTCTTTTTCAGCTTTGGTCCTTTCTTTTCTTCTATCTTGCTTTCCAATAACTATAAACACTTGGACTTTGTTCCTTTTTAAGCTCAGGATGATTTCAGGTGAACCTGCACAAAATTCATGCTATTAAGTATCGAAAGTTCATGAGAAATGATAAAATATATATAAATAACGCCACCAAAAACATGTATAATTAAGGTGTTATCAAGCCTATTCCAACCATGCCAAACCCGAACCTGATTAAATCTAACTAACCAACCGTATCACCTTTTCTTAATGATAGCACCGTGCATATCCCATACACGAATACAAAGATGTTTGCAGACGATGTATTGCTGAATCAAGTTGGTGGCAAAGAGTTAAAGTCAATCGATGGCGTTGGAAATAGAGTGTTAAAAAGAAAAAGATCAAGAAGAATGACATGGGATTACCGAAGGAACCCAACAAAAAATGGAAGATGAATGAAAAAGTGGTTCCTTACAACAAAAACATTTATCGCTATATATGGCGACCGACTGAAATTCCCCATCTGAACTGTATCATTAAAGAATCCTAAATCTTGGGGAAGAGTCTAGCTATAACTCAAATAAATTAAGCGCTTCTCGGGAGGCAACCTGAGCTTTTAATTGTTTGTTTGTTTTAATTTCTGTTTTGAATAAACATGTACACCCTTTGAAAAAAATACTTTTCATCTTGTCAAATCTTAAGTGTGGGAGTGTTACATGCTCGTAGTGTTTAATATATATTATTATTGTGTGCATCTTGTGTTTTGTTTAAATAATTACGGTATGTAATGATGAAGGAAGCTTGGAGGTGAAATCGATTGACACACGTTTATGCTAGCATTTGCGTAGCACTTATCAAATGGAATTCGATCGTGATTTCTTATGCCCGGATGTCTGGTTTTCTCTTACTCTTATTTCCCTATTTTTATGTTTTGTAATTCGTTTTATCGCATTCAGGGCAATGTTAAACTTAAGTGCGGGTGAGTAAATCGAGAAAGCAAGACTGATTTTAAAGTTTTCATATTTTGGGCTAATTTTAACATTTTTTGTGTACATGTTTGCCCTTGTGATCTAGTTGTTTTTACGCTTTTAGAATAATATTTTAGATTAACTAGATCAATCCACTAGTGAAATATTGTAATTTTGAAAATTTCGAGATGTGTCCCAGTTAATAATGCAATCCATTCTAGGATCGTTGACATCTGCTAGCGCATTTATAAATTTAATTAGCGTAAACCTCATAAAAGTCATATCTTATTCGTTTTAACTCCGATTTTAGTGATTCTTTCGAGCACGTCTGATGACATCAAATAATGTCAATTTACTATATCATTTATCCCATCTGTTTTGCCCACTTTTATACAATTATTGCATTATTTGGTACTTAATTGCTTCAAAGTTGATAAATGCAGTAATTCAAGAGTGTTTGGTGAAGACGAGCTAAAAGGCGCATAATTTGGAGCTAAAACGAAGATAGTTAAAGATTGCTAAAATTTCACCAATACGCTGTATCTAACTAAAGAGATACGGCGTATCTGCGCCAAGACTTCACAAGAAAACGTGTTTGACCAATTCCCAATACGGCGTATCCACTCTATCTACATACGCCGTATCCATGAAGATAACTATTCGAAGATATAGTAAATCAAGTAAATTGGGAATGATATCAAAGATTTATTACGAACGTAGTGTACACTTCAAGGAATCCAACCCAATACGCCGTATCGACCTTGCTGGATACGGCGTATCGATTATTTTTCAGACACTATAAATAGAAGACTCAAAAACGAGTTTTTAGTGTGCAATATCATATTCTTTATATCATACTCACTAAAGACAAATTTTAGAAGAGAAGATCAGCCACCAAGGTCAAGCATTAATCACGAATCCATAGAAGACATCGTGTAATTTTTACTCCCTTAATCGTTCGATTTTCAATTGTTTCATTACGCTTGTATAATTACAATGGTTGTGGGCTAATACCCTTGGGTATTTGCCATCTTAATGAAAGTTCAATGTTTGGTTTGTTTTAAAAATCGATTTCTTAATTTATCATTGACTGTTTAATTATGTTTATCACCTCATACTTGTTTATGTGTTTGAATATGCGACCTATCATTCTACTGGATCTAGTGATACGGGCCAAGTAATCTAGATACCGAGATAGCTCTCCATATCGTGTTTCATATGTCTGGACCAATAAGATCACAAATAACAGATTGCTAGTAAAGCAACACACGTAATTATAAAATATAATATGATAGTAAATTACCAAACTACCCTTGAGGACAAAGGAAGTAAGGAAAATCTTCACAAATATATATAATATAAAACGTATATTAACCGGGAAGTATGATTCCCGGGTCGTTATTCCTCAACGATTTGTGAAATTGAAACCACGATTGTTGTTCGGATAATGATTTGAATTGGAAAAAAACAAGATTGATTTGATTATCTATTTCTACAAGAAGAAACTAAAGGATGCTTTATGCGGATGGTTTTAATTATGACAGGAATAAATCGTGTCCTAGGTCATAGGATATGTCCCCGCCTAAGTCTATAAGAATGAATGCCGCTTCAAGTTAAGTAAACATTGCATCTAAAACAAACAAACCAGCATTGATCCGGATATTAATATGGCTAATACATTTTTCTATCAATTGGCTTGTACCCGCTTTCTATCTTCCTAATTTTCTTTCTTTTTTGTTTTATTGTTATTGAATTGATATTTGTTTCCACCAAACCTGTGCCAGTCTCTCAGGCTGAAAACCCCCATATCATTAGAACTACATACATACTAAGGTTTTAACAGTAAATACACTAATTAAAATACTGATAGAATATTGAATAATTTGCCACCTTAATGATCCACACCCAACTACCGCAAACTTCATCTGTGAACCAGGTACACTGCTCATAAATTGTTGTTTTAGGTTTGTCGGCTAAATATAAATTAAAACTTATAATCAAATAATTGACCTATAATATAAATAACTACCTGACAGACACATCAGGTTTTTGGCGCAGCTGTCGGGGAGTAATTAATTAAACAAATTATTCTATTAGTAATTACTAACCATTATTTAGTTTAGCTTAGTATGAATCTAATTGTATAAATTCTATTTGTGATTTTTGGCTTGTGTCATTGTATATATTTTTATATTGCGTGATTGTGGCTTTTCTGCATTCTTACAGTCTTCTGTAATACTCGGGTCCGAATACTGAGGCGTATTAAACTTCTTGGATACGGCGTATAAATTTTTCAAAACCAAGATAGCGTATTCGACTCTATCATTAATACGGCGTATTCAGTTTACTGAAGACGACGTATTAGGCTATTTGACAGTTTTTTCTAGCAAATTTATTACAGGTTAAAATGGACAACCCCAATATCACTATGTAGGAATACATCAGACTTCAAAAAGAAAAAGCTCTTAGTCGCGGTGAGACGTTTAATTGGCAAACTGCCACATACGGTAAGATGGAATATTCTGAAGATGAGGATGATTGCTTTACAAACTTCGAATCCGAATTCTCAGCTATAGTCCTTGATGATACATCTAGAGAAGCGCTCTCTTGGGAACCTACGGTAAGTCCTCTTAACGACAATGAAATTGACTTTAGAATATCGTTTGACGAATCCGACGATGAAGATTACACGGTAATTTATGACGAAAATTCATTTTCCTATAAAATAATTTATGTCGACAATTTGAAAACGGATTCGGAAAATGATAAAGTCAATATGTCTTCATTTCCATAACCCGAGCCTGAGGTTCGTTATTCTAATGATTTAGACTTCTTTAAAGATTTTGAGAATGAATTTCCAGCCATTGTTTACAATGATGCTCTAACGTCTAAGTTAGATTTCTTAACTGAACATATTGTAAGTCCTCAACATATCGATGAATTTAATAATGAAATGTCATTGTCCGAATGTGATGAAAAGGAACAAAATATTTTATACTTTAATGATTTATTCCCTTTTAACGTGATTTATCCCGATGATCTAGAATCGAATACGGACAATGATAATGATATAATCGATATTGAGCAAACCTTCGGGGGATATGTCTATCATACCATTACCTAATGTAATAAATGTTGATACACAAGGGTCAAATAAGCTTTTGGAAACAAGTCATTATACATCTAATAAATTTTTCAAAACTGCAACTTTTATCAAGAATCTAAATGTTAATATCATGACTTGTAATTATCTTAACAAAGGGATGCCATTCATTTTTCTAATCAAGAATTTGTATGTGCCATTTGGCATCCCGTTCGACCCCAAGTTGTTTTATAAGGATGGGATTAAATTGGAGGAAAAAGGTTGAACTTAAAGACCAGCTGAAACAAAAGTGCTTCCCGGGAGACAACCCGGACATTTTAATTGTTTACAGCATTTTAATTGTTTGTTGCAAGAGTTTGTCTTCCCAGACACTCTATACGGCGTATTGAACCCCTCTGGATACAGCGTATAGTCGTGTTTGGACGTTATCAGTTTTAAAAACTTAAATTTTAATTTCCATTAATTTAATTGTTTTTACAGGAACCATACGTCGTATCCTAGGGTTTGGGATACAGCGTATTGATCTATGTACAGTTGTGTGTTTAATTGTTTTCTTGTACTATTATAGCAAGATAGAATTTGCACTTGTCTTCTAATCTTTTATACAAGACCTTGCTGAAACTATAATATGGTATATGCTGAAAAAGACATGTGTTGAACTTATCTGGGCATGTTGAAGCCCTAGTCAACACACTTTTTGCTCAAGGACTCATCTTGGAGAATTATCACGAGCAAAACATTAGGGAGTTTTCCGTTCTAATTCTATTCTTCCTTATTATTTATTTTATCTATACAACGAGGACGTTGTATAATTTAAGTGGGGGGATGGAGAATTAGAACATATTTGTCTTCTTTTTTACAAAATAACATGCAATGTGCCTAAAAATGGTCAAAATCTAAAAAAAATTTAGCATGACTTTTGTAAAAATCACTAGTTACATTACCTAGCGCACTATAAACCTTGATACATATTATGAGACTTAAGCCTATTCCGTTTTCAACTGTCTACTAAAATTCCACAAAATTATGAGTGTGCCGGTGATGTAGTAGACTTTAGAACTTGGCCTGGTATATCACTCGAGACCGCCATGATTAGTACTATGGATTTAGATGGAAGAACATGTTCAACTGATAAATTTCTAGGATTTAACCAAATAGCCTACATGTCGTAAAATTAACTATCCACACTGGTTAGTTAAACTCCTATGTAACCCTTGATTACTCTCATTTTTAGAGTAAAATCCCCTAGAACAACCTGTTGAGCCATTCTTTTCTTTTTCTACACCATATTATATGTTTCGTTACACCTTTGCACCTTAGCCTACCGTGTAGATTAAGCCTATTTTACCAATGTTGCTAGTTGCTTTCATGTAAAGTCTTGTATTTCCTGTGTCAAAGTGAATTTTTTTATCTCTGTAATGGTTGGGAAATTGCACAATGCAATGGGAAAAATATGTAGCTCGTAAGTTTTGCTACTTTCGAGATTATGAATCATGTCCGATGACGAAGTTTTACAAGGAAAAGATTATTCGGATGAATTATGATAGTGAAGACGGTGAAACCAAACCAAGATTTATGATGTATTATTTGAAAAAAAAGAGATGGAAGAAAAATAGTCGGTTCAAAAGAAGTTTATACCGAAGGAATCGCTTGGAAGGATCGATTATTCGTTGATACGTTACAAAAATAAACGATGTAAAGTCTTGTAAAAAGTGGCCGATATCACCACTTATGTAAAAGTATGTAAGAGCGGGATGTAAGGGAAGTTGACCGTTATGGGAACGCCAACTTAGGTTGTCTTTTTCATTTTTGTGATCGAGGCGTTTGTCTATATGTTTGAGTCTTTGTCATGGAGCGGTCGGGGGAAAGTTACTAGCAACCGTACCTTATTTGTTGGCTTAATCTATTTGTTTCGTGAATTTTACTTAACACTCATTTTACTTCTCTTTCCTAGCAACTAACCTTAGTGTCTACTCGAATAAGGACTTGTTCGAGCATGCATGTCTATTCCGTCGTTACGGCCATATATGCATGTCTTAGCTGCCTTGTTGGATGATGACTTTCGATGAAAGTTAGAAACTCCCTACCCTATATCATTCTTGATCCTAACCGCTAGTTAAACATAAACATGGATGTGTTTGGATTGTATTTGTCTATTCTGTCGTTACGGCCGTGTATGTACGATACAACTGCCTTGTTGGTGTGGTACTTATAGTGAAAGATTGTTGAATGATTAACCGTAAGCCTTCTTAACCCAATTTAGTTTTTGACTTGTTCTTCCTTAGCTTTAGCGGTGGAGATGTGTATCCTTGCCAAGCCTATGATATGAAACTAATCACGACCGAGCAGTTGAGCGTACTACTTAAATGTTGCACCCTAGATTAGTTTAGTGATCTGAGTGTTTTCATTTCCATATTTCGCGAGGAGCTTGGTTATGTATAATTGATCAGGACAAAACGATGCTTAAACGGAAAATCCTCAACTTCGGTTAGGACACATTTTCATAAACCGAAACTTTTTCTAAAGTCTACTTGAGGACAAGTAGGATTTAAGTGGGGGGATATTTGATGACATCAAATAACGTCACTTTATTATATTATTTATCCCATCTGTTTTGCCCACTTTTATATAATTATTGCATTGTTTGATACTTAATTGCTTAAAATTTGATAAATGCAGTAATTCAGGAGTGTTTTGTGAAGACGAGCTAAAAGGCGCACAATTTGGAGCTAAAACGAAGATATTTGAAGATTTCTAAAATTTCACCAATACGCCGTATCCAACTAAAGAGATACGACGTATCTGCGCTAAGACTTCACAAGAAAACGCGTTTGACCAATTCCTAATACGGCGTATTCACCCTGTCTACATACGCCCTATCCATTAAGATAACTATTTGAAGATACCATAAATCAAGTAAATTGGGAATGATATTAAAGATTTATTACGAATGTAGCGTGCACTCCAAGGAATCCAGCCCAATACGTCGTATCGACCTTGCTGGATACGGCGTATCAAGTCTTTTTCAGACACTATAAACAGAAGACTCAAAAACAAGTTTTCAGTGTGCAATAGCATATTCTTTATACCATACTCACTAAAGACGAATTTTAAAAGAGAAGATCAGCCACCAAGGTCAAGCATTGATCACGAATCCATAGTAGACATCGTGTAATTTTTACTCTCTTAATCGTTCGATTTTCAATTGTTTGATTACGCTTGTATAATTACAATGGCTATGGGCTAATACCCTCGCGTATTAGCCATCTTAATGAAAGTTCAATGTTTGGTTTATTTTAAAAATTAATTTCTTAATTTATCGTTGATTGTTTAATTATGTTTATCACCTTATACTTGTTTATGTGTTTGAATATGCGACCTGTCATTCAACTGGATCCAGTGATACGGACCAAGTAATCTAGATACCGGGATAACTCTCCATATCGTGTTTCATATGTCTGGACCAATAGGATCACAAATAATATCTTTGTCTTTGAATTACGAGCTTAGTTGGACCAGTAGGTGACCCGTTTATGTTTCAACAATCATGCTCTTAATTTACTAATAAAGATTGGAATAGTGGACTACCAGTATATAAAACACCATCAAACAATAAGTAGGTAAAGTCCCGTTGGGCTAGGGTTTTAACAGGATCACCACTGCTTTAATTCTCTAAGATAGATTATAATTAAACTAAAGGATGATTTATGCAGATGCGTTTAATTGTGACAGGATTAATCGTGTCTAGGTCTTAGGATGATGTCCTACCTAAGTCTTAAGAATGATATGCCGCTTCAAGATAAGTAAATCATTGCACTAAAACAAACAAACCAGCATTGAATCGGATTTAATATGGCTAATACAGTTTTTTATCATTTGGCTTGTACCGCTTTTCTATCTTCTAATTTCTTCTTTTGTGTTTATTGTGTATTGAATTGGTATTTGTTTCCACCAAACCTGTGCCAGTCTCTCAGGCTGAAAACCCCCATATCATTAGACAACGTACATAACATAGGTTTAACCGGTAAATAAACTAATTAAAATACTGATAGAATATAGGATTAATTTTCCACTTTAAATGTTCGACACCCTACTTACCACGAACTCCATCTTGACCGGGTACACTGCTCGTTAAAGTGTTGTTTTAGGTTTGTCGGCTAAATATAAATTTAAAACTTGATAATCAAATAATTGACCCTACACGATAGCACATCCATCTTCCATGCAATACTTAGTGTCGTTTGGACCATTGCAGATCTCACATGAGGTAGTGATTTTGTTCACTTGAGTAGGTTGTGCCAGAGCAAGATGAGCTTCCATCAAGCGTTGAACTTGATTCTCGAGCTCGATGAGGCGGCGGTCGGATGTACTCGAGAGATATTGAGGCGAAGAGATTGCCTTGACCGGCTTAGCAAAATCCCTTCCGTCGTTCTAACTTTTGTTGTCATAGAGGGTGAGGTCCTCTAATAGTGCCCAGGATTCTTTGACGTTTCTGTCACGAAGCTTGCCACCGGTCCATTGGTCAATGGGTCATCTTGTGACAGGATTAACATGGTCATAAAAGATTTGGACTTAAAGCCAAAGGTCAATTCCATGATAAGGGACTTTTTGTAGTAAGTCCTTGAAACGAGTCCATGCTTCTGAGAGAGATTCTCCTTGATGTTGTTGGAACATCAGGATATCATTGCGGAGTTTTGCAGTCCTTCTTGGTGGAAAGAATTAAGCAAGGAAACGAGTAGTAAGATCCTCCCATGTGGTGATGGATCCTGCTGGAAGATGTTCAAGCCAGTTGCTAGCTTGATCGCGAAGGGAAAATTGAAATAAACGCAGGCGCGTTCTTTCCCTGTTTTCACCGTTAAGGTCAAGTGAGTCCATAAGTTTTTAATAAATCACTTGAGGTGTTTGGTTTGGATCCTTAGACCGAAGTCCAGGAATGAGCATCCGTTTTTGCACCAACCAGATGTGATGCGGATCGGAAGAGGGAACCACATTTTTCCCTACGTGGGAGCTCACTGGTATTCCTGTAGCCCAGGTCTAGGTTTTGGAGTAATCCTCCAAGGTACGGGATAGGTATTCGCTTCTCTCATGGAGGTTGATGAGAATGGATTACAAGCAATTAACACAAAGAAAAGATAGACAACAAGAAAGCTAATATACGGAATTAAATTCTCACTTGAAAGGATTCAAGTGATTAGAACTAAGTTAAACTATGATTGAAACCTAACTATTCCCCACGCAGCGGCGCCAAAAACTTGATGTGAGGGTTGTGAAGACTTCACATGAAGTTTTACAATCCCCTAGGCAGTGTACCTAAACGTGTAGTTTTTTTGTATATAACAATACTCCGGGTTGGTTATCGTTATCTAGGGGAACAGGTTGGGAAGGCCTAATCACGGTCTAACAAAATTCTAGGGGTTGAGAGAAGATTCTTTTTGTATTTTTATATTTATAAGAAAGAAGGTAAATTAATGGTTTGAGAGGTTGGTTTATTTAACTAATAACTAAACTATTTATAATCTAATCTACTAGTGATAACTTTGTAATAAACAAATGTATTTACTTAATCATGCACTACTCCTTAGATTGCTTCTCTTATATCTGTTGCTTTGTCACACTTGTGATGATCTGTGTAAGTATTTCCTAGGTTATTGTGACACCCGTAATTTGAACATGTTAGTCATACTTTTAGAATTGGCTAAGTGTTTATATGTGTTATAGTTGTGATCTATGTGACTTTATGTGTGTGCATGATTATCATTCTGATGTGCGTATTCATCTCACTTTTGAATGAGTTTGAGATATTTGAGGATTATTTTCATTTTTGTTCACGTGTAGTGACAATGAAAATAAGTGACGTGTTTGCATGCATTGCTACGTAAATATGTGGATAACTAGGTGTTGGATTAATATGGAAAGTATTTCATATGGGAAGTGAATTAGGTTTTCTGTGAAATTATGAGAGTATATTAATTAACTTCTAAATATAGAAAGTATATTTGGAAAATGAATTTTTATAAAATAAAGTTGTATTATAGTTTTTTATGCAAAAAGGTTTACCAATTTTACCAAGGTTTTTATAGGAAATCACAACGGCGCCGCTTTATACTTGCGACGCCGTCTCCACGCTCTGTATGCGTGGTTCTTCAAGATACTTGGTGTAAAGTCGTAGTCTTGTCCGTTTCTTCTCCAAATGAGCCCAAGTAATGTGTATTTCCTCTAAATGTCATCCACATGCTAAAAACCTAAAAACAAATGATTAAGCACATAATCTGGGCATATTTGCATGATTTAGGGGGTTAAATGACCCCGAAATAGTGTATAAAATGACACCTCATCAAATACCCCTACATTTGTGATTTGCTTGTCCTCAAGCAAATAAGCTTTTCTACCTAGACAATAGCAATATTAGAGGCATTTAACCTACTCTTTAAAAGCAGTTTACAACACAACCTTCTAGACCTCGTAATTAAAAGCACAAAAAGCATATACCATCACATCACATAAGTGTTTGGATTCTCTCTTTCTCTCGGGTGTATAATAAATTATAACAACTATGAGAAACGGAAACTTAACACTCATTATCTGTCATAGCATATAAATTACCATAGGCTTGGTAAAGGATCAAACATCCACCGCTAGGCGCAAGTACTAGTCATTACTATCAAAGAGGACTTTTAAGGGTTGTGGGGTGTAGGTGTATGATAACATAAATGGAAACGGAAACGGATGGGATACATTTGGGATGGCTTTTTGGGTGAATTTGGGGTGAAAGGGTTAGCTAATTATTTGTAAGAATACACGCTGATTTGGGTTGCCAAGACAAAGACTCGGACAAGATATACAAACTCTACATCAATCTCTTTATTTTTCTTTTCTTGACTCTATAATAAACATAAACATAAGCAAATGGCAGCCCGTACATTTTTTTTTCACTTTTTTATATATATTTTTTTTGTACACTTTTGCCCTGCCATCGCTTAAACGAATAATACATCATGGGGGTTTATAGATACACCCCTACACTTGAACTTTTACATAATCGATAATTACAATCTAACTAATGATCCGATTTGAGGTGGATCAACATAACATGGAGCTTATTGAGCTCTATTGGGGGTAATAAATTACTTTTTCCCTAATTCTTCATAAGATGAATACTACCATGAATCCCAATCGTCCCAAAACTATATTTACAAGGATAAAGACTTAGCAACTGTGTACTTAAATAATTAACTTTCTAACTAAATTTGATCTTGTCGAAGAGCTTAAAGAGAAGTCCATAAATGAAGCAGAAGTGTTAGCAGTTGTGGAAGAAGAGGGAGACACATAGATGACCCCAATCTATAATTACCTCACGGAAGAAACACTCCCTCTCGGAAAAGAATATAGGCACAAGAGCTGTACGTCGCATTTGTTTGATAGTCAGGAAGGTAAGTTGTAATCAACGGAGTCCTATACAAGAAATCCTATCTTGGATTGTGGTTACGGTGCATTGGGCCACTACAAGCAAATTACGTTCTAAAAGAAATCCATGAAGGGTCTTGACAGTAGCATGCTGGTACAAGATCTGTGGTTTGCAAAGGCCTTACGGGCAGGATACATACTGGCCAACAATGCACCGGATGCAAGAAAGATGATAAGGGAATGTCAAGATTTCCAGGTTCACTACCCTGTGCCAAGAAACCCGCAACAAAAACTGACTCCCATCATGTCCTCATGGCCGTTCTACAAGTGAGGAATTGACATAGCCGACCCTTTCCCAGAAGGACCTGGAAAAGTCATGTTCTTGATAGTAGCAATTGACTATTTTACAAAGTAGATCGAAGCAAAACTTGTAGCAACAATAACAGGTAATCAGATCAAAAAGTTTGTATGGTATAACATAGTCTGAAGATTCGGCCTGCCGGGAGAAATAATATCTGATAACGGAAAGCAGTTCAGGGACAACCCATTTAAAGATTGGTGTGAATAATTGTGCATCCGCCAGCACTTTGCCTCTGTCAAGCATCCACAAGCCAATGGTTTGGTGGAAAGAGCAAACAGAAGCTTAGGAGAAGGAATAAAGGCACGGCTAGATGAAAGGAGCAAAGATTAGGTGTGAGAAATTCCATATGCTTATGGGCAAACCCCCCCCCCCCCCCCCCCCCCCCCCCCCCCCCCCCCCCCCCCCCCCCACCCCCCCCCCCCCCCCCCCCCCCCCCCCCCCCCCCCCCCCCCCCCCCCCCCCCCCCCCCCCCCCCCCCCCCCCCCCCCCCCCCCCCCCCACCCCCCCCCCCCCACCCCCCCCCCCCCCCCCCCCCCCCCCCCCCCCCCCCCCCCCCCCCCCCCCCCCCCCCCCCCCCCATCCCACCATTGTTCAAATCAAAGCTAATGGCAATACACGCACTTTCTCATCACATAACGGAACAAAAGCAGTAATCCCAGCAGAAATTGGCATGCCTACCTTAAGGACAGCGGAAATAGACATAATGCAGAATGATGAAGCCTTGGAAATCAATCTTGATCTTTTAGAAGAAACAAGGGAGCAGGCAACAATCCGTGAAGCAAGAAGCAAAGGAAAAATGGAAAAATATTACAACTCCGAAGTCCATAAGACAATCTTCAAACCTAGAGATCTTGTGTACAGGAACAATGATGCCAGCCATGCAAAGGATAGCGGGAAGCTTAGCCCCAAATGGGAAGGACCGTACGAAGTAATGGAAGCATTAGGCAACGGAGCATACAAACTCAGAGAACGCAGTGGAAAGCTCCTTCCGCGAACTTGGAACGTCCGCAACCTCAAAAAATGTTACGTGCATGAAATGTAAGCACCCTTCCCACGCAAGTTTACCAGCGGAAGGGGCAGAATTTGAATTCTTTTTTCTCATGTAATGTCTTTTATTTAAATCAATGAATGAAATGTGAAGCCTAGCTACCTTCACAAGTTATTTAAAACCTTAATTTTTTCTATTACTTTGCAAAGTTATATGTATTATATGATTGGTAAGACGCGCACGCAAAGGGGCACGACCCCATAAACACAAGTTATTATTCCACATAATACAAGGATGAGCAGCCTAACAATTAACTCATGTACATAAAAGGTTTGTGTAGGATCGTTTAATTCATAACACGGGTGATGATTCGAGTGGTTTAGCTAGTTTCTAGTGAGAGAAACACAAGAGAAGAGATTCTAGAGAGTGGAGTGTATGTGTTTCTATGAAATGAAAATAATGAACTAGCTCTTGTCCTCTTCAAGTTGGAAGAGAACATTTTATATAGTACTTACAATATACCAGTATTTAGTTCCCACTAAAAAACCGAAAAAACGTACTATTAAACTATTAAACTTCGAAACATTATTAACATATATAAACGGGGTGACCGATGCTTTTAATCATATCTAACAATCTCCCCGCTAAGGAGGTCAACACTGAAAACACTAGACTTACAGCTCTTACTGCTTGCAGTATCTTGATTCTCATGTTAACATCTAGTACATTATTTTAGTGATCTTTTGATAAAATGGAGCTTTTTCACTTTGACTTGTTTTGATTGGTGATCTGAGCTTTCTTGAGATCATCAGCCTTAACTTGATCTCTCATTCATCTAGAAATATATTGCCTTTTTGGCCACTTGTGAAGAAGAATTTTATGATATCGAGTTTGCGGATAGCTTTGACACTTTTATGAGATCTTTAATAACTTCATAACAGTGTGGTCGTTGTCTGAGCATTCGGTTATTTACTTGTCATTACTGGAAAACTGGGTAACTACATCTCCATTCTACATCTTTTAATGATCCTGTAATGAACCAGTTAGCTATAAAGAGAAATCGATTTGAAAATCAAGTCTAAGTGTTAATATGAAAATATTTTTGTAACACTTCATAGTTTTGATTGGTTGTCAATGTTCATTATATTAAAACCGTCAATTATTATGGCTGGAACAAGTTTGATTCCGTAAGAATCGCACCCATCGTTCTTTCCGGTGACACAAGTTTGATCTTGTAGAATTCGCCACAAGTCACAACTCCCCCCCCACCCCACCCCCCATCCCCCCCCCCCCCCCCCCACCCCCCCCCCCCCCTACTTGAGCTTGTTTGATGTAGGCTCTAGCAGGTTTTCCATCTTCATAGTGAATACCATTGTATCACTCGGATGTTCTGGCAATATCTCAAGGATAATACGTAGGACTCTTAGATAACCTTGTTTTCCACAGTGTGTGACAGAACAAGTTTAAAGGGAAATGTGTCCTAACGAGATATTTGATGATCTCTTGGCTTAGACTCATAAGTGCGCTTTGATATTTAGTGATCGGAGGCTGGATAGCTGAACTGCAACCTTTTCTTATACCGACTTACTACTCGGAGTGAGTGAGACAGTAGATTGCATGTTTAGTCTCCGTGACAAATGAGACAAGTTTCTTTCAAGAGAAACTCGAATGGTTGGGAAGGGTTGTGCATTGCATCACTGGGTCCATGATGTCGTCTTCAATGTCAGCAATCAACTTGTGATTCTGACAGGCATATGTATTGACCGATTTCTGCCTTAAGATGTATGCGAGGGCTTACTTTGTTTTAACCATTATCTGTGCAATTCTTTTTCATTCTTCAACCCCTTCAGTGCTTACCGAGACTTCATGACTAGCACCTTGTTGGGTATATTCCAGTACTAGCTCCATCTCAGTCGGCACTATTCCCTTATTCTCACATTTACTCCTTTTTATCATACCTAAGGACTTCTGTACTAACTAGTGGATTGTCCCTGGGAGTGCCCTCCGGTTTCTGCAGGTTCGTAGGATCGAGTAACACTAACCTTACCATCACTTATAATATGCGATAAAAGTAAATACATGGTCAGTCTTTTGGTACAGTTCACCTTGCCTTAAATTCACTGTTGAAAAACTCTCAATGAGGTACTTTATGATATAATACTATCACACTATTGTGTTTAGTAACCGTTTGTTATTTGCATTTCAGAATATAGCTCATCAACCCTCATATTGTGACTATTGGTTTTACTATATACTGTTTTAGCACTTGATGGTGGGTATTAACTTTAAGTAATATGATCAAATTACATTTTTTAACTTATCATTTTTCTCACCATTAATCAAAAATTTCAAACCTTTGTACATTTTGGATATCTCTATGATTTAAATATGTTTTATAATTGGGAGAATATTGGTCCTATTTATTCACAATGCCGTGTTTGACATATTAATGCTCCCCCTCATATCGTTGAGGGTATGTGTTAGTGTTCAGATATGTAATTTTGTAAAGTTTTTTTCGTTAAAATCAAAAACACTGGTTTTTTAAGTTTAATGAAAAACTCATGAAAAATTCATTAGGATGACACATATACATCTAACTGTAACAGATGTATGTCTCATTACCGGTGATATTGACCTTAAAGCTGGATGATACAATCGCTATTCATTCTCTTGATTAGACAGTAGCCAAGATCTTGAGCCTTCCATACTAATGAAGCAATCGAGATTTCTGATGTTTTCAGATCTTTATCTTTCTACCTCATATATCTCAGTTGAAACTGTTGGTTTGTAGTGGAGACGTGGTAGTTATAAGTGTTGATGTTGTATCAGTTGTCTCTGTAACTCTTGAAGGAACATCAGCTGTGATTCAGTGAGGCTCTAAAGATTGGTTCCTTAGCTTCGTTTGTTCTCTCCAAGAACGGATTACACTTTCTATCGGCACCCTGACATTAAATTTTGTACAACACTCTCCCATCATTCTTGACCCGTTTTCTTTTGATAGAGGGTAGTCATTGATTGAGTGTCAAAGTTCCTGATTTGATTTTCAAACAATATTTTACACGTGTTTATAACACAATATTTTGAGAATCAATTAAAATAAAATATATTATTTGGTTATTCAAAACAGGGATCGACTTCTCTTCGATATTAAGAAAATTTGCACTGAAACGTACATTAATCCTAGTTGCATGGACTTAAAGTAATCCCATGACACTCCGTAGTCAAATAATTTATTACCGTTGTTAGAAAAGACAGCTGTCTGTAAGACGACAATCTTTCCTTCAAATGAGAACCGGGTTGCAATCTGAAGTAATTGCAAACCATTGTCATGAGCTCACAACTTTGAATGTTTTGTTATAGTAGCTTCAAGGGACACGAAAAGACTTCTCTTTCATTGCTATAGGATAACTGACATGAAACATGATTTTCCTTTACGATAAGGCCCGGGTTATGCTCACAGAAATGTACATAAGCCATTTTCTTCATCATATGCTTCCCATCATGAAGCCTCAAGATTCTTCATTGTGAAAGGGTTAATGATGAGCTCGGTAGATTCTCCAGGTGGGAACATGTTCCTTAGTAGTATGCTTCAAGCTTTCATGTACCTTAGGGTATTAGTAGCAAGGAAGGACATTTGCATGTGCTTCAGGGTTGGTCCAGCAAGAGCTAACATGTCTTTGTTTAGAGTTGAACACAAACACTGGTATTCATCAAGTTCATGGTGCATTCCTTCTGAGACACTGTTGTTAGAAGCTTCCTAACCTTGTTTCGCACCAACTTTTAGAATTTCAGTATCTCGTCTCACTGTTTATCTTTCTAAATTACCACCAGATTCAGCTTCTGCATGAGATTGAGGTTTCACGATTCCATTCTTTGGTGGATGTAGTGGTGATAGTTGCGAATGAATGATTTTGACATGGAGGAGATATTGGTTTAGGTGTATGAGAGATCGATGACTGAAGTATAAGTATAGAACAGATGTTAGAACCTTGTTGGATAGAACTATGAACCATGGTTTCATCTTAGGTTTCCATAGTAGTTTTTCCTGGTTCATATTTTAATTATATATTTTTCTTCAGGATCAGGCTTTGTTTTCCTCTATTATCTTCCCCAGCATATCATCTATGTCAAAATGTTCTCACTGTTCCACATCTGCTTCCCACTCAAGAATAAGCTTTTCATCATCAGGTACCCCTTGTCTTGGATTCCAGTTCCATTCACTCTTGAGGCTCTAGTGTATGACTGTGGATGGGACTCATCAGGAACCACATAGTATGTTTTACCAGTTCCTTCATTTGAGCCTTAGTTCCAGGCTGTGTCTCTTGATCATTTTTTGCTTATCATGAGAGCTGTCTTTTGTCAGCAGCCGCTTGGTTTTAGGCAGAGTAGAGTTTGAATACCCTTGAACTTCTTAGTCGAATCAGAAGACCTCTTCTTTGACACAATAAAGGAATCTCTGAAAGCAATACCAGACTGTCTTCTTTGTGTGGGCTTAGGTTCAGATTCAGACACAATTCTTGCATGAGTAGCATGAACTTCTCTTGCAACAGCTTCTTCTTCAGCTTCAGTTAAGCTGATAGATTTACCTAATTCCAAAGCTAAGTCTAGTTTAGGGACGATGTTGTCATGCAGGAGTGATCTCTAAAGGCTTCTTCTCCCTTTCCTTTTTTTACCGTAATGAAGATCAAGCACTCAGAGTATGCCACGTGCTCATCGGTTTTATAAGCTTATTATACCACAGTCTTTGTTCCATGAGTCAGAGTACATTTCCAGAATAGCTGTATATAGATAGAAGGGTCATTTGCTTGATGGTAGTTACAGCCCATAACAAAGTTTGGTTCTGACGGATTGTTCTTACTGAAATGCAGATGATAGGATTCTTTTGCAACGTTTGTAGATCCAGAGATAGTTTCCCTTCCAATCTGTAATCACTCCGAGCAATGATAGGATCTGTTATCTCTTCTTTTTTCACTCTCTTTTTCACTCTTCTTTTTCACCTCTCTTTCACATTCACGTCGTTTAATACATATTGAGTTGTGACCAAGTTTAACCGTTGTGATCACATTAGATTTCGTTTCTCCCCTTCAAAAATTGACAATATCGTGATTGCATTTTGATATAGTGTATTAGAATACCAGAGGATCTACGTTTGTCCACATTAACGATCCTGAACGTGCTTGGACAAAAACATGAAACTTGTGATGAGAAGATCTAGAACATGAAATTTCTCTTCTTTTGAAGATAAAGCGCACTAAAGCGTACACTTTCTTCTCTTTTAAGGAACGGAGGCTGAGAGTTGCCAGCAGAAGCCTTTGTGACATTTGAGGGTTACGAGGTTTAAATGATTGTTTAAACTCTTTTGGACAATGTAAGACCGAGGCTTGATACTGGCTTTGTTCAAAGAATCTTTGACATTGAGGGAGCGTGGCAGGATGAACTGTTTTGCAGCAGACATCATTGATGAAGAACGAGGCTTGAACTGTTTTGTCCATACTTCATATTAGGCTGGGTTCCTGGAAACTTTTGCGTACAAGGAGCCATTGTGGATTCCTCTAAATCGAGTTTTGAACTGCCTGAGTCAGATACCTATGATTGATCTGTACCACCCTGCATTTGAAAACAGTCGTAGTTTGGTGGGGTTTGGATATTTTGGGATCCCCCAATATGTGCTAGGGTCCTGTTGGTTAGCTGAATTAAGTAGGACATTGTCCAGGAATGCACTAGTCAAGTGCACAAGTTATAATAAGGACATATTGTATTTCTGTGGGTCTTCATGATTAACCTCAATTAAGTTTTCTAAGGTGAATTTCTTTTCTGTGGGTCTCCTTTGTTAACCAACATTAGCATAATAGTGTGCCTGTTGCTTTCTCCATAACCTGATGGGCATTTTTCAACTTTTATCTGACTGTTTGCCTTTTGTTTCCAAACCTGCTTGTCTTTTTCAACACTGTTATCAGAACTGTTGCCTTTGCGTTTCCAAGTTGCTTGGTCTTGTTCTAAACTGTTATCAGACACAGTTTGCTCACTTTGGTTTCCAAATTGGCTTTCCTTGATTCAAATAACAATTTTATACTGTGGGGGTAGTATTCACAGAATTCAGATATTACACAACACACCTTTATGAATTGTGAGTTTAAACATTTGTTACAAGTTTTGCACATCAGATTCGAATTTCAAATTATTTACAACACGTTAGTGCTTATGCCAGTATCAACCGAATTTTCACTTTTGTCCCAAACTGTCTGATTTGTTCTAGGATGGTCATTTTACCTTTCTTGTTATTCACACTCTTAGCTGGCAGGATCCTATTGTTCTTTGTATTGTTTCTAGGCTTTGATCCGCATGCACGAGTGGAACCGCTTACTCCTGTAGAAGGAATCACCTGGACATTAGACTGTTGAACTTTCTGGTGCACTCTATGTTTCTGTGTGTTATTAGTAGATGTACTGCATGTATCAGTAAAAGTAACTTGCTTTTTCCTAGTTAAAGGGATAGAAGGAGCCTTGTTATCTCTTTCGGTGAATTCTTTTGGCGCATGTGCAATAACATTTTCTTCACCCATTCTGAGAAAGCTTAGTGTATTGGGGGGGGACAAGAATTGTTAAGTAAATTATCTAGTGATTTAGCTATCTCTTGCTTCCTTACATCTCCCTAAATGTTTCTAACACTCTCCTTAAGATGGTTGATATAGATTAAATGAGCATTCCTATTGTTCTTAAGGCGATGAGGGATTGGTTCTACATCTATGGTATACATACCAGGAGCAAGAACTTTTGTTTTGACGCAGAAATTATAGTGGAAACATTTCAAATTGCCTTCTATTTGAGGCCTTTAGATCCTCAATATGTGTTACAAGGATAAGATGTCTTTTCATTAGTGGAAGGCACGCGGGATATGAATAGAATCAAACTTTCCTTGTATTGTGCTTCCACCTCTTCTAGTTTACTCTAACGCATCATTTTGTTCAATAAGAGCAGTGACATCTTTAGCATTATAGGACAACATCTTCTGTCATCTCACCATTAGAGTCTAGAACTTTCAAGTCTCTAAGCCGTTGTCCTTTTCATTGAATCTTGATGTTCCGATTCTTGATCTTAAAGAATGAGTTAAATTCAGGAGACTTTGTGTGTTCTGTGATTTGTTTGTTCAAAACTTTCTTGAAGATGTTTGATACTTTAATTGCAAATTTATGTTTCACCTGTAAAAGTTTGAATATATCTTTTGACTCATTTATGAACTTTAGACATCTCTAGCTTCAAGATTAGACACGTGATTTTCAACTCATTACTATGTTGATTCGACAAACAATTAGCATTCAGATTCTCATTTGCATATGAAGAGGTTTTTCCTTTTCAATTTCAGAAAATTGCTTGTCCACTGTATTATGGGTCCACATTCGTTCAGTCATTTGATCAAAAATTTTTCACATTACATTTAACTTCCTTAAAGAGGGCTTTTTTGTACTACCAACTAAGTGTTCTTTAAGGTTTTGAAAAATAGAATAACTTCAGGAGGTACACATCTTTTCGTTTGCTCAAAACCTCTTTCCCCCTCTGGCATCCCCCCCCCCCCCCCCCCCCCCCCCCCCCCCCCCCCCCCCCCCCCCCTGACCTGATGGGGTGATTCTATTTTGCAAAGTTTTGTCAAATTCAGTAAATAGTTGTGTGAGTACCTTAAAGATTAATCTTACTTGACTTTTAGTTGGAAGATTTGGGGGACAAGCTTGAAGGTGTATTGGGTGGCGTGGATACACTGTTCAATGCTGAAATATGGTTTTAGAGCTAAGGTCTCAGCCTTTTTTCTTGTTGTTGTCAATTATGGTCCTCAAAAATATCTGTTCTGGGGGTCAGATGTCTTTGGGGAGCTATAGGTTGCAAGTAGGTTCTCTTTCGAGTTATCGGGGGGGAGAATTCCTAATTTATTTTCCACACATAGAGGGCTTTGCATTTTCAACAGCATTCATTTTCCTAAGTTATCTCAGCTAATCACGTGTATCCTCTGTGTCATGTATGACAGTGGGTTGTATGACTTGGTCGGTGACAAGGATTTGGACACCATTATACACAGAAGACTGAGACGTGCTTTGGTAGCCTATTGCAACAATTGTGTTTTCATCATTAAATTGAATTTTGGTTGTCATAACATTAGTGTAATGTTTTGAGCAGACTGACCCTGTTTGTATTAATCTATCTTCAATTCTTATTTTTTATCTTCTTTAAGTCTAAAAACTCTTTGAGGAAATTTGTCTTCCTTTTGTTTTATAAATCCTTTTTCAAAATGATCGCCTTCATTCCCTCATTATCTTATGATGGGTTTAAGGGTAGGAACGAAGTTGTAATTGTGCTAGTAGAAGTTCCGATTTTAAAGAAGTGTCTTTTCGATTTCGGTCAGAGTTGATTATTATTCATTTGTTCATCTATTTTTTGTTCTCTATCTGTTTAATTCAAAACTTTGCCCGTTTTTCAGATTCCCGACCAGTTCCTCTTATATACTCGCAAGTTCAGAGGTCTTACAGAGTTCATTTATTAAACATATCTGGCTTATTTGTTAATCTACTTTGTAACACATTGTTCATGCATTTCATTTTTTTTGAGGAATTGAAGCAATGATCAATTCGTACAGAAGTTATCTACTTTGTTAAATACACATGTTCTTCGTTGTCAGTCCACATACTGAATCATACGGTATAATATTACTACCACTCGTATTGTCAGGCATCAGATGCTCAACAACGTAGTTGTGTTGTTACATCGCTTTGCTTCTAAGGTGTACTTCATGGATACTCATCCATTATGATTCTACAATGGTTTCATGATCTTGTACTCATAAATATGAGTATTCCGTGTCATATGTGCCGGGTTCATCGTAGATTGGATACTTCAGATGAAAGATTTGACACATGATTCAATTTTACGTTCACGGGATTTTTACAAGTCTAAGATTTTAAACCGATAAAAAGTATACCGGGATTTTTACAAAATCATAGAAAAAAACAGTATATGTATAATTGGTTGTGATATTTGTTTTGTGATTGTTTGAAATTTAAACGCTAGTTGGATATATGGAAAAATAAATTTTACCCTATTACCAAATTCTAAATTTGGTGTAAAATTGAGCTAAAAAGGCTAAAGAAAACAATTATAATTTTACTTAATTTTGTTCCGCCTAAAGTGTCGCTAAAAGGTGTCTTGTCCGAAATATATTTTTACTCCCTATTATTATTTTTGAATTTGATGTAAAATTAGTTAAAAAGGCTATTGAAAAAAGATTACAAGTTTTTAATTTTTTCGCAAAAAGTGTTGCTTAATGGGGTGTCGTCTTGAAATCAACCAAACCGCTTCCTATTTGATGGGCTAAACCGTGCGTATAGGTTTCTATCAACCCGCCGCTTTGAATAAACAAACCGCTCCTATGGATTGAGCAAACTCGCTGCCTAACAAGCAAAATCGCCGTATTTTTAAATAACACCATACCGCTGCTAGTTGACTAACTCGCCGTTTTTGCAACTCGCCGTTTAGCAACTCGCCGTTTAGCTCAACTTCGTCCGTTTTAGCAAACCGGTTTACAAACCGCAGTTTAGTCAAATACCATCCGTTTTTGCAAACTCGCTGCCTCAATAACTAAGCAACTCGCGTGAGCAACTACGCTACTTTCCTGTTGTATATACGCCGTGAAACAAGCAATTCGCCACAAAATTTAACCAACCGACGCGAATATAATTATTAAAATTTAAGCAACTCGCTTTGACTTTTGGCAATCTCCCTTTGACTTTTTCCTAAATTTCCGGATCTTGTCAACAACTTGTCAAATCGCCTGTTGATTGAACAATAATATAATAAATGAACCTCAACGAAGAACACTTGGACAAATTAACTAAATCAGCCATATGATCTTTCAGCCTCGATAACTTGGTTTACATCATCAAGATTAAGTGTGTATATGGGACGAATTAAACACACCTTTATACTCGTATTTCATTTGAGAATAGTCCAATATGATATGAAACCCTCCACGAAGAACCACTTATGCTTTAAAAGCTTATATATCGAATAGGATGTTGTATTTAGGCCACGAAAATTTTAAAACTTAACTTTTGATGTGTGAAAAGTAACGAAGAGCAAGATTATCAAACAAGTAAGCTCCACAAATCAAAAGTGAGAGGGGTTTTTTTCTTCAAAAGAAGCCACGAAAATTTGATGTATAAACCACATCAAATCACACGAATCCCACCAGGTCTCTGTATACCTATTGTAGGATCGTTTAATTCATCACGGGTGATGATTCGAGGTGGTTTAGCTAGTTCTTGTGAGAGAAACACAAGGACGAGAGATTCTAGAGAGAGTTGAGTGTATGTGTTTCTTTGAAATGTAACATAATGACTAGCTTTCTATTCAAAGTTGGAAGAGACTTATATAGTTCTTTCAATATTACCGGGTATTAAGTACCCGACTAATATACCAAAACGTATTATTAAATCTATTAAAAATTACGAACTAGTATAAACATTAAATAACGGGGTGACCGTATTCTTTTTTCTCATATCTAACAGTTTGCAAGCCCAATTCTAGGAGAATAACCCTCACAGAATTATTCAATTAAGACTTTCACTACAATTGTTATAACATCTGTATTAAAATATAGCAAACAAAATAAATATTAACTCCGGCGAATATTTGTTAAGTATTATACAACCGAAATTGCATGGATTATAGTCTAATATTGTTTTAAGTCATAATCCATCGATCTCAGAATAGGTCACATGCGAACCGCATTAACAAAAAGGGATTCTACTACAAACAAAACTAGACTTTGTCGGAACAGCACTCAATGCTTTGGGTAGTCTACACAAGTCTCCTTCTTAAAAATAATTGATGGGGTGAGAAGAAATCTTTAGTAGATGGGACCACATTCAAAACATCTTGATCAGTTTCTGGTACCGATGGGATGGTGTGGCTTGAAAGGAAAAGTGGTCGTCAAGGCAGTGGGTTGTACCGTGGCTAGAAACTCGGAAAGTACCTTGCCTCACCATACAAATTTTCAGGCGGAGACGACTCAATGAGTGGAACCAAGGCGTAGAATTAGATAGCTGGTTGGGGGGGAGGGGGGGACGCATCATTCTTTTAGTCATTTGAAACTCGAGCATTTGGCAAACATCTACAGAAAAAGACAAGGAAGTCTCTCCAATGACCACTTGGTTCTCCAAACGATGAATAGGAAGCATAAGTTGCTTAGGAGAAGGCTGCAGCTGGATAGCCTCCGGAGTCTCTGCGGCCGGACCTTCCAAATGTAAAAGACCCATAAGCGTCAACAATACTCGCATCTCCTTATGGGGGACTCCTATTGAGCATGCAGAGGAACAGTTTAACGACATGGAGGGCGTTACAAAGGACATATAATTAGCCTCTGTGGAAGGTCATAAGCAGTTTAACATCAGTAGATCCCTTTCGGCCTTTCTATGGTTCAATACCGGCAGCCAATTCTAACCTCTTGCCCTTATCAATTAGCAGGCTATGGCCCCTCCAGAGCGCAAGGTAATTCACGAACGATTGTAAGCACTTCATAACCACAAGTTTGAGCCCACGGCTAAGGATCCACCTTCGACCAACTATGGTAGTCAAATAACAAGGAACTAGATCTATCTAGGTGGAAGAGCCTATACCATGTGTTTTGCATCCAACTCCGCAACCCTGTCACTAAGCACCTTGACTTGCACATCTTGAACCGCCTTAATTTGCTCCTTAAAAACAATTGATAACCCTTCACTTCATCACCATAGCCCAGAAAACTTGTACCCTCCGCATTGGTACACATTGTTCAATCAGGTTTATCTTTGTCAGAATCAAGAGACGCAGCCTGGATTATCGTAATACTCTATTACAGGACATCTTGAAGTTGACAAAATCCTGAGTCTGTTTGGCAATTTTGAGCATTGGAAGTCTCTAGCTCGGTATTTTTAATATATGGCCGACGGACTCATGAGCCGTGACCTGCACCATCAAGAACTTGAATTCGTCCTTTTAACCATTCAGCTTCGCGAGCCCGAGCAGCCTCAGTGACCTCAACAATGGCACTTGACCGCGAGGCACGAATTGCCCTCGCGGCCTCAGACTCTTTCAGAGATAATGGTTTGTAAACTAGCTATCTTGCATCTCTCTCCTTCAACCAGCCAGCCTGCATAGCACATTTATCCTTAAACTTTTTCCTACCTCTCAGCTCATGCTCTAGTCGTAGCCTAACCTCGAAGCCAAGGCACGATTGGTGTGCCGTTCTAACATTAAATTCAGCAAATAACTATTCATAGTCCATGCTACGGAGCTGAGAAAAAAGGGCAGGAGGGAAGCGATGTGGTTCAATATCACTACGGAAGATGTCAGGTTCATCTAAGAGCGGATTTCATTGGTATACATTCCATTTAGGAATGCATTTTAGTGAAGAGTCTCTTGAGTCAATATCTTGCGAGCACAAAAAATGAATCCGTGGAGAGCTCTATACCAACAAGATGAGAAGGGCATGCAATATCTTGGTTGGACTCGCCTTGTAGAGGCAGAATCTCTAAAATACTAGGAGGAACCTGCCTCCTGTGCTGGCCTTAGGTTGCAGGTGCAGAAGTGACATCTGAAATGTTTGTTGTGGCAACAACAGACAGTTAGCACAAGAGGATGGTGGCATGGATGACCTGACAATGGAAGTAACTTCATCATCAGCAACATGGGTACTAGAATGGTGAGAAATGTCTGTGAGAACTACAAACCTCTCAGAAGCAAGCTGAGTTCACAAATTTGGTCCAGCAACAGAATCCTCATGTCCACCACCCTCTCGCTCCGCGTGTGGGTGGTCACAGGAAGATGTATCTTAAGGGAATAGTAGCCGTGTCTGTAGCAGAATCTCTGCAGCCTAATGTACATCCTATCAAGATTACCTTGAATAACAGAAAGGGATTTTACTGGTGGCATCTAGCACCGGCAAAAATTTTTTTTTTTTTTATTTTTTTTCCACCCTACAAAAAGAATCACACCGTTGGATTCTTTCACCTTAATTTTTTGGGAGGAAGGCAGAACCACTTAGCACCATCAGCAGCCTCCTCTTCTTCCTTAATCTCTTTGGATTATCGGAGTCAATAGTTGAGTCTCTATCATCCACTTCGATATCTGTCACTCCAACTTGATCCAATATGATCACTCTTCCAAGTATGATCTGCTACCGCCTAACTTCACCAACCTCCTCATTCACATTATAATTATAGCACCCATAAACATTGGCTATTCCTCATCTATCACACCTGCTAAGCAGTAATCAACGCGGACCCCTGGTAACTGAAGCAGCGGAACCTCTCTCAGCATACCTCTTTTTCAACTATCCGCTCCTTTGTGGGATCTGTTATGTTTGATTAAATGCGATCAAATTCCATCTCTGCATACGATAAAAACAAGTCAGATACGGTAAAAAGAGAACAAACTAAAGGACGCAAGCAAGAACACTGATGTGTCATTGTGTGGTGTATATTTTTATGATTCAAGTTTTCGTATAATATTTATAGTTTGAGACTTAACAAAATAACATTTAATGGGCAGTGTACCCGGTCGGTTGTAGATTCGTGGTAAGTTGGGTGTCAATCTTGAAGCTGAAGTTAAATCTCTTAATTTTATTTCATATTTTGGTTGTCTATCATAAGTTAATTCTAATCTAAGTCTAATCCTATGATAATCCTATGTTAGTTTTATTCCTAATTCGTAACAGGTATAAAATGGGGGTTTCAGCCCATGAGAGACTGGTTAGGATGTTTGGTTGGTGACTATAATCTTATTCAAGACACTTTAACCCTCGCAAGCAAAATTAACAGAAGATTAAAGCTTAGCGGTTGAGCCTTATGATAGAAATATAGTATTAGCCTCATAATACCGATTTGCTAGGGTTTGTTTCTTCAGTGCAATGGATTACTTATCTCGATAGGCATATTCATTATTCTGACTTAGGTGAGTCTTTCATCTAAGACTTAGACACATTAATTCTGTGTTCAATTATAATGACATCCGCTTAAACATCCTTTTTACCTTGATTATTAATCTTTCTTTGTGAATTAAAAGCAATGGTGATCTTTGTTAAACCTAGCTAATGGACTTTACCACTTACTACTTAAATGGCATTTATACTCTAGTAGTCCAATTGCTCCTAACTATACAAAAGGGATTCTAAAACATTTTTTGTTGAGTTTCTAGATTCAACCTACTAGTCAACATGTTCAATAAACTCCTAAGGCAGTTTCGTTAACTAGTTATAGCCTGAAGCGTATCCTTAGCACTCGATTTTAGATAGGACAATATTTGTGATCCTATGATTTTGATGTATAAATCACTATAGGGGAGATATCCTGAATCTTAGATTTACTTGGTACGTCTCTTGATTCAGTTGAATGATAGGTTGCATATCACAAAGCACGTAAAAAGTATAATATTGTTAAACATAGGACAAGCATATAAAATACTTAAAAATAAAAACGATTTAAATTATAAGCAATCGAGATATAACAAAACATAACATTTGAGTTCTTATTAATATTGGCTCTAATACCCGATGGTATTAGCTTTTAAACCATCATAATTATAATACAAGAGTAATTTTTTTAGCAAGGTAAACTAACCCTCCATTGTTAACTCGAAATGAATACCATAAAACTGGAACGATTTTAAAAGTGATAAGAAATTACAGTTGTCTTCTCGGGTTGGAATGCGTTTGCAAGACCATCGTCTGCACTTTTTCTCCTCTAAAAATTGATTTTTGTGGTTTGAGTATCGAGAATATGATTTTATGCACACTTAAAACTCGCTTTGAGTTTCTAGTTATATGTCTGTGATAGTCGGTTCGATAAGGCGTATCCATGGGTTGGGATACGACGTATTGGCGGTTTCTTTGGTGTAGGGGACCTCGTTTGATATTCTTTCAGAATATTCTCATGCCCATATATCTAATATGGCGTATTGGTCTTTCTCGGGATAAGGCGTATGATCTTCTTTCTTTGTGTCTTGGTGTGGGCAGGCACGGATACGCGTATCTTCCTTGAAGGATATGGGTGTTTGGTAGGTCAGATTCTTTATATTATTTATTATATCTTCGTTAAGCTCCAGGAATGTGCGCCTTTTGTAATATTCAACCAAGTACTCTTTATTTACTGCAAATTCTCAATTTAAAACGATTATAAGCAACAATTCTTTACAATAATTATCAAATTAGGTTAAATTACATGGGATAATTTGATATAAAATAGACGTTTTTTGATGTCATCAAATATCCCCACCACTTGAATCCTACTTGTCCTCAAGTAGCCTTTAGAAGTTTATAAAAAATGTATCCCTAAGGATATTTTCGTTAAAGCATTTATTTGATCTATACAAGTACACAACCAAACACCTCACAAAATAGGAATATGAAAACACTCAAATCTACTCAACTATCTATGTGGTAACAATGTAAACTAATTCGCTTATTGCTCGGTTTTGTAACGAGTATTCTATCAAAGCTTGGCAAGATACACATATCTCACTGCTAAAGCTAAGGAGTAACAAGTTTATAAAGGTTTATATTGGTTTATATGAAAGGCTTAGGGTTGTTTACTTTCTTACTATTTTTTTCGATACCAATATTCCAGGATGGCGACAAAGAGCACACACACACACCCGTAACGACGGGATAGACACATGTGACTGCTCTTCCGAATCGATAAGCTAACAGGTAGAATAGTAGAGTAATTATAAGGTATGGATTCTCTAACTTTTGCCACCAATAGTAATAAACCTAACCAAGCAGCTAAGTACTTGACATATATGGCCAATAACAACGTAAATAGACTCGCACGCTTGATCAGATCACCTCTTCGCGTAGAAACCCATGGTTAAGGATTAGGAAAAGGATTTAAATTGTTGTAATATTAATTTTACAAACAAAATATATTAAGTCTAAAATACAAAGTTGCTAGACACTTTTTTCGTACGTTATCTTGATAAAGACACAATATTACAACGTCTGATCATAGATTAAAATAAAACAACTAAAGTTGGCGTTTCCCGTAAACGATCACTACTTCCATTCATCCCATACTTTAACATACTTTTACTAGGTAAGTGGCGATTTTCTTCCACTTTATATAGTAATCTACATCGTCGTTTATATCAACGATTAATCGATCATTCGTGTAATTAACTTCGGTTGTTGCGAAACGATTATCTTCAAACTTTCCTTCTCTTTTTTGTTGCGATTTTTCTAATTTTTTCAATTTTTTCATTTTTTTTTGCAAAACACTATACTACGAAACTCGGTGTAGTTTCACCATCTTCACGATCATAATAATTCCGGATAATTCCTTTGATAATTCTTCATTCTTCAGACGTACCATTAATTGCGATGGTAGTAAAAATACATGAGTTTTGACTATAATATACATTCCATTTGACACCGATGTGCATAATTTCTCTTCCAAACAGTACCAAAAAGTCACATGACTCGGGAAATTCAAACTGTTGGTATTATACATTCCTGTCTTTAGTACCCGTTAGGTATATACTTAGTACTGAAGTTATAGTTGAGTACTTGACAATACAAGTGTTTAAGTACTGGCTCAAGATGTTAGTACCGTTAGTATAAAATAGTTATTACCGTTTTAGGAGATATGTATGAGATATTGTAGGAAATGTTATGTATTTTCTTTTTCGCGTTTTGTAAGTGTTTGGGTTTATCCTTGGTCTCTAAAAGGAACTCATCACGGCATAGTTTATAGAGAAAGTTAAATACATCTATCTATTCATACAATCATATCTATTAGTTTAGTATTCTGTAATCATTTTTAGCAGAGTAATAGAAATCAAGTTTAGTATTCATTATTCTTTTATTACTTATTATGTAGATTCCTGCATATACAGTAAGTATTCATAGTCAGGTTTCTCTTTTGTCAATCTGTATTTATACAAGTTGGCTATCACCCATTAGCAGGTGCAAAGATTATTCAGTTTGGACAAAATAGTGGTATCAGAGCCTGAAGAGAAAACTCTGAATAAGAAGAAAAGAATCACATCTGTTTTTATAAACCTTCTCTTTTAAAATCTAATCATGTCTGGTATAGATGCTGATGATCTCACTCCACAACCACCTCTTAATCTCAAATCATAAACACCATGTTGTAGCACAGCCCCTCCCTTCACACTTATGTCTTCATAAAACTCTTATTCTTAAGAGGGAATATGATGTTTGGGCTTTGAAATTTGGTTGCATACTAGCTAATGGACATATCCTTTATGGGAAGTCATTCAAAAATGGGTATGGTCCTGTGGAAGTTTCTCTAAAGTTACTCATGGAGATATTGAAGGTGTTCCAACCCCGACTGCTGAAGTATCACTTAGCTAGGGTTTGACGATGAGAGAAAAAGCAAGGACCAATTTACTCCTTGCTTTACAGAAGATCATCCTTGGCAAAGTTTCACAAGATGGACAGATGCAAGGAGATGTGGGAAGCCATAAATCATTACGATTTGGTGCCATGAAGAGTCTAAGAAGAATAAGCTAATGATAATAGCAAAAGACTTAGGGAAGATGGGAGGAATCCAATGGCTTTGATGACTCTTGATGGGGGTTGTGTAGTTGGACCAGTCACTCAGAATGATCGAGCAACACAACTAGGCTTTCATGGCTTGGCTAAGTTCAGGTTTAGTAACAGAGGTAACTTCTTGTTCTAAAAGAATGTAAAGAGTCTATGCTGAACTTAAAAAATGTATTGATGAACAAAGAGCACAACTTAGTGATGCAAGATAAAAATACTGGCTTATATCAAGCTTTAATGAAAGTTTGATGCACAAATTAGTTGCTCATCACAAAGGCACTTTGGTATGAGGAAAAAGAATAAGGTTTTTGAAAATAGATCTAGATGTTAAAAACTGATGTCCTCACATATTCATTAAAAAACTGTGGCAGATGCCGAAAATGAAAAGAAGTTTTTAAAAGCTAAAGTAGAAAATGGCTACTACTCTTCTAAAAATCTTGTAAACGCTTAAATACTCAGATGAGTGCTAGATGATAAATTTGGCTTGGTTATGGGGTTTACAGATTGATGGTATCTTGAGTTATGAATTGAAGTTTTAAATAGTGTATTTAGAAATTAGGAAGTGATTAGAAAATCGCCTTTGTATGATAGTTTGGTACAGCATGAAGGAATGCATGTTGTACCCCAACCCATGACAGGGAACTTACATTGCCATCTGGACTGATATTGTACTTAGATTAATCATATTTACATATGGTCCAAAACAATCTCAGCCTAGTGAATCTGAAACCCAAACCAGTGACTTTGATACCTGTGAATCTAACATTAGTGTAGAAACATCTGAATTTGTGACTGAAATAGTTGTTAATGAACCCAAAGTAGTAAGTCAACCTAAGGTGGTCTGATTGATTCCTATTCATTGGGTGTATGAATAGGCTAGTGTAGATAAGCTTGTGTCTTCAACCATCAGAAGAAAGAACAGGGTAAAACACCTATTTTGTCTAACCAGTCAAGTAAAAACTCCTCAGGGAAATGTTAAGATTCAATTCACCATGTAAAAATCCTAAAGTTGACAAGAAAGGGTTGGGATATGGGTTTACTGCAAAAGCATGTTTTGTATGTGGAAGTCTTAGTCATCTTATCAGAGATTGTGATTTCAGGTGGAAAAGGGATGGATAATACAGGTTGAATAACAAAAGATGGGTAGGGGTTCTAGTCAAAGGGAGATTAGGCCTGTATGACACATTGTGGCAAAAGAGTGAAATTATTAAGATACCCAATTTGTTCCTACAGCATTAGCTAACTAGAACTGGGCAAAATTCCTCAGTTAGATACTTGCTTGAGGTACTAAATCAGTTATTACTGCTAGAACTAGCTGGTAAATAACAATGTTAAGTATTGATGCACCATGGCTGTTCTTGAATCATGCCCTAAGCACAATATGGTCGCCTATTTAGAGAAGTCTGAAGGGAATGCAGAGTTTCATGAAATTATTGATTTTCTTGCGTGAAGCTCCATCTATCATGCTCTCATTGTAAGTCTCGTAGTCTCTACTACATTTGTTGAACAATTTTGGATGTCTGCTAAATCCAAAATAATCAACAGTGTAAGGTACATTACTGCCAAAGTAGCTGGCAAGCCTGTGTCAATCTTTGAAGCATTAATAAGAAGTGACCTTCTTTTTGATGATGCTGATGGGATAGATTCTCTACTAATAGCTATTATATTGATGCTATACAACTCATGGGTTATGAGGGGGATTTAACTGTGTTAACATTTAACAAAGCTTTGTTTTCTCCCCGATAGAGGTTTCTATTTCATACAATGAATCATTGTATTAGCTCCAAAAGCACCTCTTGGGATCAAATTCCTACTAACATTGCCACTGCTGTTATTTGCTTAACATCTAATCAGAAATATAATTTTTCAAAATCAATTTTTGATGGTATGCTTAGATATTTAGATGCAAAGAAGAAGTTTGTAATGTATCCACGTTTATTTTCAATCTTTTTGAGTAAACACCTAGTGAATGTACTAGTACCTTTAGATCATTTTCCTGTAAATGCTTTGACAAGTAAAGTTTTCTCCTTTATGGTTAAAAAGGGTAAACATTTTTCTGGGAAAGTCATACCTTTATTTGCTTTTATGTTGGTATAATCTACTGAGGATGAGGGTGCTCATTTAGAGAGACCATCTGAACCACAACCTACACCCTCTCCTCCTCACCTAAGTAAAGCTACTATTGAACCTCAATCTGACCCATCACCTAGACCTTCCACTTCTACTCAGATTCATGATTCTATTCCAAAGAGATCTGTTGGGAATCATGGAGGTCAGTCATCTAGTGATAAATCCCTTTCAGGGAATGAGGGTGACATGACACTTCAAAGTGTCTATGATCTTAGTATCTCTTTGTGTACACAGGTTACATATCAAGGCAAGGAAATTAAACATTTGAAGGCACAGATCAAGAAGCTAAAGAAGATAGCCAAACCTGTTATTACACACTACAGAGCCTGGATGAAGAGTGTATCTTTGAAGGAACAGTTGGCAAGAAAGAAAACCTTAAAGGCAAACTGGATTCAAAAGGAGTTTGTATCTAAACAGGGGAGGAAGTCTGCTAAAGTTGAACCTTCAGTCCATACAAATCCTTTATTTTATGAGCTTCCTGATGATACAATGGATTATATGGATACTGAAGATGCTCAAGATGTGGGGAGGACAAGAGAGGTAGTGGATGAAGAGAAAGAGGGTACTAAAGATGCAGTTGGTACTAAAGATGCAGTTAGTACTGAAGATGTAGTTAGTACTGACAAAGAAAAAGTTAGTACTAACCGATCAAAAGTTAGTACCGACAGATCAAAAGATAGTACCGATAAGGAGGAAGAAGGTACCAACAAGAACAGAGATGGTACCGTTAGCCTAGATGAAGGTACTGATGATCGAACTTCAACAAGAAGTGCTACTCCAATCACTTCAACAACCACTCCTACAATGTTTGGAGATGATGAAACTATTGCTCAGGTTCTTCTCAACATGAGCCAAGCCAAAGAACAGTTTCAAGGGAAAAGGAGAAAGGAGTTGAGCTTAAGGATGTTGAAGAGACTGAGAGACCTAGACCTACTTCAACTAGATCACTATTAACTTTAAAGCCTCTTCCAAAGAAGAAAATTAAAGATGAAGATGAGTCTGATACTGAATCTGAGGATATTCCTGAAGCTGAAAAGAAGTTTAAGCAACTTGCTAGGGATAAAGAGAT
>BQNB010031086.1:7220-54301 GCA_026074375.1 Tanacetum coccineum
ATTTGGCATTTTAAGTCCGATTTTGGCTATTTTAGCTCGTTTTTAAAGGTAAAAGGTATGTGTAATTAAGCACATACCAACTTCCTTCTAAGACGAAGTTGTAGATACACGACTTGGGAACCTGCAAAAAAAAGTTCAATAAAAAATGAACACGTAACTAATCTGAAATTTCGTTTTACGGCGTGTATGTCAAGTTGTCTAGATTTTGTGTTACGTTCATCAATCAAGAATTAACACTAATATTGTGGTATGAAATTTCAAAGCAATCAAAGTAAATTGCCTCTTTGATTAGTTCATACAACACTTAAATCAACATTATGAGGATGTTAATCCCACGAGCTTTAGTCAGAAGCACACCAACACGCAAGAATCATTCATGATCAAGCAAGAAAATGATCCTTTTGTTCTTGATGTAAGTGATGACCAAAAGGGAGATAAAAGAAGAGAAAGTTAATGGAGTTGTTTGTTAAGATAAGAGTTCTCAAACTAGGGGTGTTGATCGGTTCAGTTATCGGGTTGGTCGGCTAGTTCGGTTAATTTTTTTTTTGGTCAACCCGAAAACCGAATCGAACTAGATTTCAACCGAACCGAAAACCGAATTTGAATTCGGTTCGGTTTTCGAGTTGACCCGAATTATAAAATTTATTTTAAAAAAATAATTACATAGATATTTAGCATAAAAAATTATTTTAAGCATAAAAAGTATTTTTTTATATTATGATAAAATTTTAATTGTTTTTTTATATATATAAATATATAAAAAATATATATTTATATAAATTTGGTTTTCGATTCGGTTTTCGGTTCAAGGTGCCAAACCCATATCCAACCCGAAAACCGAATTTGTAGTTCGGTTCGGTTTTGGCAAATTCGGTTCGGTTATTAGTTCGGTTCGATTCGATTCGGTTTTAGTTTTTTCTGTTTTTTCGGTTTTTCTGCTCACCCCTATCTCAAACCTAATTATATATACTATCAAAATTGGCTTAAAACGTCGCCGTTTTATACGTTGGGCTCCCACTCAAACTTTGGGCTAAAGGAACCGGCCTAGTTTTTTCTTTTTATAATACTGATAATGATAATATCTGAAACATTCTATAGCAAATACACAGTGGTGGTAACAGACTCTTCTAGAGCTGCTACCGGTGATAGACATCCATCTATTCATCACTTTTATCACAGTCTAAAGATCCATCCCGATTCATAAACAATCTATTTGAAACATGGAGACTGAGGTATCTTATTCTTTCCATTGTCTTTTGTTTGTTTTAATTAAAAAAATGGGTTTTTATGATGTTTTGTTCGATCTGTTAGATGCAGGTACAAAACCTACGAACGAATCCTACCATCAACTTTTAAAGATTTTTTAAGGTATTTTTTGAGTTTATTTTACATTTATTTGAGTTTTATAAGTTTATGTTTGGAATGAAATTTTCTTGACCTCTTTTTTTCGAGTAGTTGTAACTGTTAAAAAAAGGTTTGATGATATGTAGGTGTTAATATTCAAAGTGGGGAAGTTGTGGTGGTTGGAAAGAAGCAGAAAGTGTTTTTTTGGGTAAAGGGTTTTCCCGATAAATTTTATTACGCCAAAAAACATTTAAGTACAAGGGATGAGGGTGAGTCCCACATCTCCGCCCGTTACATAGGCAAAACTACTTCCTAAAAAGAAGATACACAAAATGACTAGACAAAAGAAATATAAATTTATTTCTTCTTGCGACCTCGAACACGGATATCCAGATTATCGCATATAGCTTGAAGCTCATGAGAAAGATCCTTACCTTCGTACAATCATCATTGTATGGGTCATCATCATAGTCACCATTACCATACGAATCCCTCCATTGTTCCAGTAAACTTTGAGTGCCAAAACCTACCCTTTCAGATGCCATAAAACGAGTCATATCATTATCAACTGATGCAACCTCAGCTTCACTATCATATTCACCGGGAAACTCTACCTTCTTCAAAGGATTGCCAGCTTTATCCACAAGAATATCTTGCCCACTAGTAAGTAAATCTTCAAACTTCCTGATTTTATCAATAATAAGAGTAGTACCAGCACTACTATTATCGACATTCATAAAAGAGGATCCACTTGAGGTAGCACCGTTATTTACCAAATTAGTAGTCTCCCCATTGGTACCAAACTCCACATCATTATCGACCGAATTAAGAACATAAAATGTATTTGAATTACTAACCTCAATAGTAGGTTCCACACCTCTCTTCTAATTACCACTAAAACTAGTAGTAGACTTTTTGGGAACAGGTCGATATTCTTTATGAGGTTTAAAACCCATTTTCAAACCAACCGGAACACCTCAAGAAGTTTGACTAGGCTTCTTCACAGTCTTCTTCTCACCAGCACCTGCATTCTTCGGACAAGCCTCATGAATATGTCCAAAAATCTTACAAGACGAACACCAAGGAGGTTTCCACTCATACTCAACACGGACATTACATGTATAATGGCCCTCCCTAGTAATTTTAGGCATAGCCACGACAATGTTATCTTTCAACTCCACATCAACACGAAGCTCAATCATAACTCTAGCATAGCTTGACATGCCCTAAGATTGCATGCACATATCAGATGTATAAGAGTCAAGCATTAGAGGAGTACCCAGTTTAGTAGCAATGGCACTCAAGCCATCCTCGTTGAAGGCCGTAACAGGTACACCATGAAGTTTAACCCAAACTAGAACAGTACTCACATCTTCCTTCAATAGGTTCTCATCTGGATGCCATTTCTTCAGGATAAGAGGGTTATTCCAGATAAACCATGGACCATTCTCAAGCATAGCATCTAATCCGTCCATGAAGCTAAATTGAAAGGAGAATAATCCGGTAGACGAGCTAAAAATTGAGCGAACAAGCCCATATTTACCCCAAGTATTTCTAACATAGTTAGCAACAACATGGTATGCCACCTTCTTCCCCAAAAAAAACCATAAGCCGTATTAGCAAATCGTTCACTAATAGCACGAATAGAATCCACCGAAACAACCACATCAATCCCATTACCCCCGGGTGTAAACAAAGTACGAACATTCACTTTCTTCCCACTTGGTTTACCAATTATATTAGCATACGAAGACTTACCAGGGGCATTACCAGCCGTAGTAGTAACCGGCGTAGTTAATGGTGGAAAAGATTTTAAAACTGTAGTATCTTCCAAATTTTCCTTTTCCACCATCATGTCAACCACAGATGGTGTTACATCCTCCTTAACAACAGATGCAACACCAACTGAAGTATCTTCATTTATAGTATCATCAAATTTCGTAAACACACCAATACCTGAAGAGGTATTCATCGAATTTTTATTGAGACTCTTCTCCTTTACACCTCTCCCTCTCCACTACCTTTTGGCTCAAGAAGCCACGCTCCACACCACAAAAAAACCTTATACTACGAGCAACAGATTATTGCACAACTAAAAACCAACAAACACCAGCCTAGAACACCCAAAACATACGATGCGATTTAGAATAAAATAAAAACCCTATGATCGATTAGGGTTTTCGTTAAGGTTCGCCAAAACCACCTGACAAGATCTCAACAAAGATAAAGGAATGATAATTCGAACATTGGCAGCGATCGAAAACAAATCCCTAAAGAAAAGTAATTACCAGCCTACCAACGAAACCTTCAAACAGAATAAAATCAATGTCAAAAACAATTAAATCAAGAAGATTTAATGCACTGACACTGATGTTAAAACGAGTAGGGTAGGGTACTAGGAATAAACAATCGAAGTTAAGGTTTACCTTTTCTAATTTTTCGCCAGAGAGAGAGGATAGGGGATTCGACCTTTTTTCGGAAAGAAAGGCAAAGTGTGGCGGACAATTTTCTGATTGTGAGTTTGTTTTTTGAAAAAATAGTTGGGGTTTTTTTTGTGGTTGTTATTGAACTGTAAATTGCTTTGTAGATGTATAGGTCACTTTTGAATATTATAGTTGAGTTTTCGGTGGGGGAGCTTGAAACAGGTTTCTTTTATTGAATAGTACATTGTTTGAGATACATATGCCTCGGCTAAAGGTTGGTGCAATGTGGTACCGATGGTAAAAAGAATTCAATTCGCCTTTTATAATCGTTAATAAAGGAGCATTACCAACTTGCAATAATAATACGCTCTTAAAACTGCTGATTTGTTTAAAATAAGCAATCCCTAATGCCCTCTTAAGCTCATGAATAATCTTAAATATATGGATAAGACTGTTTATTTTCTTATCTTATTGTGAAAAAGAACAATTCAAAATAAGCTATACCAAACAAGCCTTAATGTGATGTATATGGTTACATTTTTATAGAATTGCATAAGATTAGACTTATATATATTACATGTAAGGAGGTTTGTAAACTGAAGCGGCAACTCATGTGTTTTTCTTTTGTTATAGGAAGACCCTTTCAGCAAGTTTTCCGGAGTCGGTTCTGAAAAAGCAGAACATGACATGTGTGTAGGTTGTAGATGTGTTAATTCTTAGTGGTAAAAGGCAAGCACACTTTGATGCACTTGATTGGGATTTCATATTTGATCACCTAATTTACATTGTTTTGCGGGTTTCAGGAAAAGAAAACAAGACTTGCTTAATGCTACTTCGATTCATTGATTAAGGTTTGTTCGTGCTATCGCTTAAGAAACTATTTTTGCGAGTGAAGCTGAGAAAATAAGTTGTGTAGTCACATTATATGTTTAGGGTGCCCATTCTAAGCTTTTTAGCAGGCATACTATATATAGTGGTTAATGATTAAATGTGTATGTTTGTGGCAGGTGCCGAGGGTGTGATGGTGAAGGGTTCATGAGGAAATCGAGTTGTTATGGAAGAAGAACACAGAGCAGGCGCTGCTGATCATCCACCCAAAGAATTTGATTTATGAGAAGGTCAGATATCTTCACACTACAAACTGCTTATTAGCTAAAATATAAACATAATAGCAAAAAAGTAAGCAATTCCAGTTTTGCACTTGAGCAAGACCATAATTGGGCCATTGGCTTCTTTTTAGCTTTGTTTAGCTTAACATCATGTGTAAATAATAAAATGAGGGCTAATAGTTGTGAGTCGCCTAATTAGCTCATTTTAAAAAGTTTTGGTTTGTAGTGTTTGTAAATACTCTAAATACTTGACTATCCAACCAATTATGAAACTTTGCTTAATTGATGTTTAAGTATATGTCGTATACAGTTTTGTTCGAATGTTATTTTTTGAGCTAATTAGCTGCGTTGGAGCCTCGAGTAGTTAGGAGAAGTAGCGTTATCAATTATTTAGACTATTCATCCAAATACTAGGAAATTTATGATTTGTGTTTATTTGGCTACTGCAATGAATAAGGGAAAATTTTAAATCATGTTTTAATATATGGATCCTCTTAGGCAGAGGTCCTAAGTATAGTACCAACTAGTCTGAACTTTGCTTAGAACATTAACTCGAGGTATTTTACACATGATACGAGCATCACTAACTTGATAACTACGTTCATAGTGGGATACATTGTTTGAAATACTCGATCTTGCGTATCTCATCGGTAACCTGGATTACCAATTTAAAATACACTTCAGAATTTCAAGAATTCAAAAAGTAATGTAACACAACAGATAACTTAACAAACAATCACAGAATGATAAACGTGTAACTTTCCCCCCACCACTTACAAATACTAGAATCCAACAAACCAAGTAAGGTGATATTTTGTTTAGATATTAACAGTGTTGACCACATCTTGCACGAAAGTCCATTGTTGCTTCGAGAACAAAAGAACATGAGTTTCTAATGTACCATCAAGAATTTCATAACATAGGTTTACATATTTTCAAAAAAATGTTTTAGAGAACATGCCCTGATTGTTCAAGGCGTTTATTTTCATTATTTGACCCTGTTATTCAAAGGAAAGGGTATGTTGTTTCTTCTTGCGAACGATGTGCTTCTCATACTCCTTCTTCCACCTTCCTCTTCTAATAAGAAAATATTGTATTTGCAGATAATAAATGACGAGGATAGGGTATGCACCGGCGATATGCTTCACCTTTACTTTGTGACAGAAACCACATAACGCCACAAAATAACTCAAAATTCCGCGTCTGTATGATCACTTTGCCGGTATTTAGCCGCATTGCTGGCAACTTCACCTCACTATGGCACAAAAACTCATAGACAAAGCAACCTTCTAGGAATTCATCGCAGTATAGCCGTATGATATATTCCACAAGAGAAAAGCTAGATCCGAAATGCAGCTGTGTATTGGTTCATGAATCCAAAACGCGTTTTGATAATCGTCGATTAGGTATTTCAATCTATAACAATTGTATTTTTGTTTTCTATGATACTATAAGGTTTCTATTATTGTGCTAACGATGTTTTTTGGGGTTTTTAATGCAGTTGATAAGCCGTTAGATAATGCTTTAGGAAGTATGAATCCACATCGATAACCATGTCATTGAATTTGGCTATGAAATATACCGATATAATAATTCCATCGTGCTTCATGCAAGTTATTTTCTTTTATAGAATATTTTTAATGCGTGATTAGTTATAGTTGTCATTTGATCATGCTGGTCCTGAATAACTTATAAGAATAAGCATTTTTTAGAGATACAAAATTTGGGGGGGTTGGGTGGGGGGGGGGGGGGGGGGGGGGGGGGGGGGGGGGGGGGACCATTGTGTGACACATACAAGCAATAACATCCTTCAACTTTTGCCAATTAGGCCTATAGTCTCTGCAACTTTAATCATTGGCGATAAATTATTAATACCTTTACATAGTATAGTAAAATTTAATGAGTAAATAATGGCTTAGATGAGAGTCGATGTGACAACTTCTACACATTTAACTATGAACGCGTTGTTCCAGTTACGTTTTCTCTTAACAGTTTAGACATGTAAAATCACAGAAATTAGCTATAAAGGAAACAGGTGAATGTAATACTATAAGGCTGTATGTTCAGAATTTTCTATAACAGGTAATAGACCATTGTTATTGATCGGTTGTATGTATATCACGTCAAGTCCCTCTTCGTAATACTATGCTTTTGTAGGAGATAATATAAAGTAATAGACTACAGTTTTGTATTTGCTGTAGAACACAAATTATAAATAATATAAGGCCTTATGTTCAAAAATTTTTATGGAAAAGTCCAAGTCGTTTAAGCCGTTTGGTATGGTTTATTGTGCAGCTGTTTAGAGTTTCACATATGTGCGATTGGTTGTGTTATTTTTTGCATAAATAATGTGTTTATAAGATGATACATTTTCATTTAATTTCTCATTGCTTTCTTTAATATGTGAAATTTTAGTTTAATATGGCCAACATTGCTGGAAGCCGTGAACCAATCTACAACATTATTTTATATATCGATGTGGGTTCTAGGTTCTAGCAGACAGCAGCGTACTCCATTAGTGATTAAAATTATACTATTAATATAGGTGTTTGTTCCATGTATCAGCAAAGGTTTGTTTATGTATACTTATAATGAGTTTTATGATGTTTTTAACCGGTTTACTACAATAAAACAGGATTATTAGTGAATATAAATATTTAGATTTGTGTTGCAATTAGAGAAGTGATCGATTTATGACAAACCGTTTTGCAGATGATTCATTGTTGTTTATTTATTATGAGACTCTAAAATGTGATTAAATTAACCTTCACTTTTTATTAATTCGCAAGAAGAAAAGAAAATAAGCCCTCGCCACAACGCCGAGCTATTATGCTTTTGTTCAGCTAAATTGTCATACATTTTGGCCTGGAAGCCTTTTGGGGAGTATGAGCTGCTAAATATTATGGTTTGCATTTAGTTAGTCTCACTCTATAATTACCTTAACCACAATCATCTCAAGCTTAGTGCATTTCTGTCACCTCTGCATCTACAACGACCTACATCGATCTTTATTTTTCTTGCCACATCAGCTTTCTTTTTTTCATGACTTACATATTACCACTACAAGGCGACCTTCATTTGTATTCAAAAATTTTTAATAACAAAAATAAATTTCATTAAATAATAAAAACATTACATAATAATTCAAATAACATTAAAACATTACAATAGTAAAATGATTAAACTAGTGTCGATTTTCATGATCCCAAATGTGTTCCACTAGATCGGCTTTTAGGCTTAGATGAGTTGTTCTGTTGATTATCTCCCGAGTAACTTCCATCGATTCTTGATTCGTTCTTACGGGATCATCATCACGGTGTTGTTCCTCTCAAAATTTTTTGGGAGATATCACAAGCTCGTTGTCATGAATTATCATATTATGTAATATGATGCATGTGTACATTACATCCAATAGTCTATGTCGCGTCATCCCTCGAGCTGGATGTTTAATTAGCTTTCACTTCTTCTTTAATACACCAAAAGCTCGTTCCACATCTTTCCTTGCTACTTCATGCTTCGTCTTATACAATATTCGTTTATGATCATTCACACCCGGATTTGTAATGGATTTAATAAGAACAGACCATTGCAGAAATATCCCGTCAATAAGATAATATCCCCTTTCATAAGTCACGTTGTTAGCCACGAATGGAACATCCGGTGCTTTCCCCGCTTTGAGATCATTGAAAAGAGGGGATTGACGTAAAACGTTCACGTCGTTATTTATCCAGAAGACACCAAAGAACGTATGCCAAATTCATAAATCATTGGAGGCTATTGCTTCCCATAAAATGAATGGATCTGGCCCGTGATCACTCCTAAAAGAGCTCTATATGCAACTGGGCAATTCTCCCACGACCAACCTGTACAATCAATGTTTTCTAACATCCCATGAAACCCATGTTTTTCTTCGTGATGAGCATAGAGTTTTTCCATGTCAGTATATGTCAGCTTTCGCAAAAACTCTTCACCATATAACTCCACGATGGCCTTACAAAACATTTGGAGACACTTACGGGCTAATGTTGCACCCATTTGCATATATTCGTCCAGAGCATCAGGAACGACTTCGTATGCCATTTGACGAATTGCGAAAGTACACTTCATCAATGATGAAATACCAACTCTTCACGTACAATAAGTTGTTTGTTGAAAAAAGGGGAATAATCGGTTACCTCTCGAACAATTTGTGTGAATAGTTTTCGGCTCATTCTGAACCGCATACAAAATTTTGCTTCGTCATACTGTGGGTGTTCGGAAAAGTAAGCCGCCACTAAACGATTATGAGCACCGTAACGATCCCTTTCGATTTGGGTTCGTTAGATTTTTGGCTTTGACGCTTCATAAACCGCTTGACAGGCATCCGTAAAAATAGCAAGCTCGCTATTAACTTCATCTTCATCGTCCGAAGAGTTATAAAAAAATAGATCGGAAGACATTATGTAGATTAAATGTGTAAAAGTGTATAGTGAGAATTTGTTTGAATGTGTATAGAGAATAGTGGTTTGAATCTGTGAATAAAATGGTGAAATGAGTGAGGTATTTATAGCGTTGAAGTGTTTAAATTTTAAAAGTTAAAAAAGTTTTTTTTAATATATAAAATGATGAAATGGTTGGATTTTTGTGTGCTCTCCATTCGATCGCCTGCTCGACCTCATTTCCTTCCCGATCGACGCCGACCGACTGGGTCACTATAAGGGCGACCGGCGACTGACTGGTCGACCGACCTATAGTGCCCAGCCTAACATATATCATCTACATATATTATATTATAACTAGCAGGGTACCCGCGCAATGCGGCGGCGGGTACCCTGTAATTAACCCGAAAAAACAAAAAGAAAGTTATCCCGATCAGGCCCGGTTCACTTATTTTTATAGGTTTCGAGCGGTTCTCTCTGGTTCATTTTCAAACGGCTTTTATTTGCTAGCCGAACCGGTGGCCACTCATGTTACCAGTTGAGCCCGTTGGTCCGATTCGGTTTTTAAAACTATATGTATATTATATAAGTGCATATAAATTGTATGGAGTTTTGTGTGTTTTGTTAGTTTGTATAGTGTGTACAATAACATATATTTTTCGTTTTAGGGGTGTATTAAAATAACATTAATTAGTGTGTTTAATGAGATTAATGAGTATTTTAAGAATAATATTAAATGTGTTGATCAGTTAATAAGTTTGTGTTTATGCATTGGTTAATTGTACATATTGCATGAATGTTTGTAAAATTGATTTTTTTTTTGTTTGCATTAAAGATTGTACAATGTGGATTAATACTTGTATTACTTAATTTTTTGCATTTAATGAAGAGAAAGTACATAATTTGTTTTACATGAAGTATATATATAATACTTGAGGTGAGTTTAACCATATAATTACTATACTTAATTAAAAGGCAAAACTTAGTATCCCCACACACCTCCCAATGTACACGTTTTGCGACGTAATAAAATAAGAAAACTTAAATGTACGCGAATAGTCCCTGAGTTTATTGGTGCATTGCAAAGTTAGTCCTTAAATACTAGCTTTGCAACGGAACGATAACTTACGGACTATTTTCGTAAATATTTTCATCGATGATTTACAGTAATAATCCTTGAGGTTATCAGTGTGTTTCAGAGTTAGTTCATCACGCTCTGCGACGGAACGCGGGTTGCAAACCTCGTTATACGTTAAACATTGAACACGTTCTAACATACCCATGATTATGATATGCATATATCACAATTGATAGCGGACATCACCTCTCATCTTATATGCTTCGATTATTGATTGACAAACATAGTAATAATTCCCACATTATCTTATCCTATGATGGAGTATGTTTTATAAAACATTTAAGATAAAAAAAAAGAAAATAAAAAAGAAAAGTCAAATAATGGAACCGATTCTCATCATCAGCGTAATTTCAACGCTGCAATCTGATCAACACATAAAAATCAATCAACGGCTCACAGATCACCCGTCCCCACACACTCAAAACACACACACACACACAAACAAAACCCTAATAAATATAAACACACATCAACAACCCACCGCCCCAATACACCCACACTCCTCACCAATACTCTCATCTTCAAATCTTTCATCTTCGTTCGATCCAGATCAATTTGAAAGATGTCGGACGAAGAGCATCAATTCGAGTCAAAAGCCGATGCAGGTGCATCTAAGACTTATCCTCAACAAGCTGGTACCATCCGTAAGGGTGGTCACATTGTTATCAAAGGTCGTGCTTGCAAGGTACTGCGATTCCCTTTGACACGATCTCAATAACATATAATCATAGTTTTGATATCCGAAATAATTGCGTTTATTTTAGATCTATTGATTTATCGATAGTTTATGTTATTATTGTTAGATTTGTTGTTTTTTTAAGGTTTTGGATTTTTAAATACTAGGTTATAAGTGGTTTATGATCTAGTTGAGGGATTAAGGATGCGTCAGAATATTTAGAGCTGAAGAAAATAAGCTTTGACTAGTGATTTAAGTTATGTAATGTTTTAGGATTGTGTCAGTTAGCCTTGGTTTTAGATTTCTAGTTTTGATAAATGTTTAGAGTGGTTTGATAAATGTGGTTTGAAACTACTTAGTTTTGCTTATGTTTGTGTATAATATGCTAGCTGGTTTCGTAAACTGAGTTATGTGTATGCAGGTTGTAGAAGTTTCTACCTCCAAGACTGGCAAGCACGGTCACGCTAAGTGTCACTTTGTTGCTATTGATATCTTCAATGGCAAGAAGCTTGAAGATATTGTTCCATCTTCCCACAATTGTGATGTATGTAATCACCCTTTCCTATCACGCTACTGACTACATTTAGGTTCATATCATTTCTTTTTCTACTCGACATCAAGTTGTCTTTTGGTTTCGCAGGTTCCTCATGTCTACCGTATGATACCAGCGTATCGAGATCTCTGAAGCATACGCAATTTTTGTAATGTTTTTTTTTTAATATTGCTTCCTTAAATTGTTTTTTAAAGTATTGATTTGAGTTTGATAAGTTTAATTATTTCAAGGTGAGTTTGCTGACTGATAATGTAACACCAAGGATGACCTATAAACTCCCAACTGATGATGCCTCTTACTCAGTATATCGTGCATGTGCTAGTTCGAGTACCTATATATTAATCTGAACTCTATAACTTCAAAATGGAAATGAAAGTTCTACATAGTGAGGATTAATTTCTTATGTTATAAAAGTGTTGCATATCTTTATATGGATGATCGTATAATGATTATATTTGTGTCCTGTGCAAGAATACAAGGAATGGAATTTCTGCACACAAGGGGAAAGACCTGGACATGTGAAGTGTGATGTCCTATAGACTATGAGAGCACAGGAGCAGAGACCGCGCTCGATAAGACCAAATCCAGGCCACAAAATTAGTCATGCCGGATATTTTATCATCTGAAAGCCTTTGGGGTATCAGCAGAACTTTTTCTGTTGTAATACTAGCATTTTACTTTCTGCACTACTATGACTAGTCCATTTGGGCTACAACAGTGTATTTTAACTGTTTTGTGTACTTGAATTTGCGCTATCTTTTGGGTGTTTACAACTAAATGCAGCAATATTTTTCTTTTGTTTTGTGTTTTATCAAATATTATTACCCTTGGTGAGGCAGTTTTTCATTGCTTAATTTACTTTTCTATTTAGTTACTGTTAGCTGCGTGTTATGGATTAAAAATGCTTTTGTTAGATTGTTTATATGATGTCATTCAGATGATGTATGATGTAAAGATTAATGCATGTGTTGATCTAATGTCATTCATGCCAAGTCTAGATGTTCCACACAAGAAATTAACCCTGGAATTTTGTGCTTTAAGCGTTGTTGTGTGTGATTTCAAACCAGCACATAATAAATTAAAATTGCTGGAACTCTTATTGATCCATTGTTATGTGGCATAATATTACACCAGCCTTATTTTAAACAATAAGGCTATAAGCTAAGAGCAGTCCGAGTGGCTTACAAAGATCTTTGCTTTTCTAAAAAAAAAGGGTAATAAGCTAAAGAGCAATGTAATTCTGGCGGATGGTATAGCTGCATTCTGATAATAAGAACCTAGCCTTTGTAGTTTTGAAAGAATAACTGGCAGAATGCTTTAACAGAACAATCAAGATCAGGGCTATCCTGTTTCGGCATGGTGCATATATAAGAGTGAAAGGAGTCGTCGTGCCATTCATTGGCGCCAAAGAACGGCGCGAGCCGAACCAACCGCACCACCTCCAGGTCTCAAGAAGTGACACGATGCGAGATTCTCACGCCGTATTTAACAGCCGACGCGGTTGAGAACGGCATGAGAAAACCGAACGGCGCACCACTCCGGTGCTCGTGCCGTTCTCTCGTGCCATTGAATTTTTTTTGTCTTTTTGTGATTTAGTGTGGGGTATATGTACCAACGGCACCACATTTTCTCGTGCCAAAACAAAATGCCACCACAAAAGTGGTGCCGTTCGTATATCTTGGTGCGCCAAATAGTTGAAGCATATTTATGCTGACGTGGCATCAATATTTTGAAGATTATGTACAAAACGGCACGAGCCCAATGGCACAACCGTTCTCAGCACTCTAAGAAGCATTTTGGAATAATATTTCTGCATCAAGATCCTGACGTGTTTTTGGTTATGCTGTAGGTGTATTAGACAAACACTGCCAAAGTCGGGTTGATACGCCTGCAGGGCAATATCCATAAGTAACGCTAAGAAAACTTGGATCACATGTAAACAATTTTGTATGAATTTGCTGACAGTGTTTGTAGTAAGAATTGAAGCTAAAAGTGCTCCTTACTTTTCCATATTTAACATTCAGACTGATGATATAAGATGCTTGAGTTACACAGACAGACTTGATACTACTAATCAAGTTCTTTTACCAAGAACATGATGATGTAAGTAAAAATCAGATACTGCCCATTTTTGTCAAGATGTTTACTTGAACTCAGGTATTATTACTTTTAGCCAAAAGGGATGAAAGGTATTTATTCCAGAAAAATAAAAAAACCGTCATAAAAAAAACCATATTTGTTTTTCAGATCGAAAATCTTATCGTATTTGAAAACCATGTTCTTTTGGATCGAAACCGAATTTCAGATAAAAAAATTACCTTTCGTTTAGAAGTATTTGTTGAAGGGTTTCAATTCATTCCTTAAACCATCAAATGAGTACAATGGAAATATAAATAATACAGAGAACTAAACATGCCTTACGGGCTTGGGCCTAAAGCCTAATACATAAAACATCATAACTAATACGCCCCCGCAGTTGGAGCGGGAGGAGGACGAACGCTCAAACTGGACCGAAAATCTTCAAACAAAGCTGAGGGAAGACCTTTGGTGAAGATATCTGCATACTGAAAACGGGATGGAACATGCAGAACCCGAATAGTACCCGCCTTAACCATATCACGAACAAAGTGAATATCAATCTCTATGTGTTTAGTTCGTTGATGTTGAACTGGGTTGGCAGACATGTAGACAGCACTAACATTATCACAATAAACCAAAGTAGCAGTAGTAAGAGGAGAGTGCAACTCACGAAGAAGATTGCGAACCCAAGCAGTCTCTGCAACAACGTTAGCAACACCCCTGTATTCCGCATCAGCACTAGAGCGGGAAATGGTGTGCTGACGCTTGGCAGACCAAGACAAAAGGTTATCACCAAGAAAGATACAGTAGCCAGATGTAGACCTACGAGTGGATGGGCAACCGGCCAAATCCGCATCAGTGTAACCAACAAGCGAGGTAGTAGTGGAAGCATATAAGTGTAAACCAAGATCCAAGGTACCCTGAACATTGCGCAAAATGCGTTTGAGAGCCGCAAAGTGAGGCTCCGCGATCATGATAAGTGCAGACATCTGAAATGATAGAGAGATCATGAGAGTAAGGTAAGATACTGTAGTCCTCCTGCAAGACTGCGATACAAAGTAGGATCCTGAACTGGAACACCGTCGGGACCCAATTTAGTCTCAGTGTCAACTGGAGTCCTGGACGGGTTACAATGAACCATGTGAGCACGGGCAAGAAGTTCCTCTGCATACTTCTTCTGAGATAAAAATAAGCCTGAAGAGTGACGAACAACAGAAATACCAAGAAAGTAATTAAGCATCCCAAGGTCGGTCATGTCAAACTCTGCATGTAACGAACTGATAATATGCTGAAGAAGTGCTGTAGATGAAGCTGTGAGAATGATATCATCCACATATATAAGCAAATAAGCAACCTGAGAGCCATGTGTGTAGATAAATAAAGAAGAGTCACAACGACTATGTGTGAAACCTGCCCGAGTGGCATATCCTGCAAACCGTTGAAACCAAGCACAGGGTGCCTGTTTCAAACCATATAAAGATCGTTGTAGAAGACACATGTGATTAGGATAGCGAGAATCAATGAAACCTGGAGGCTGATGCATATAAACAGTCTCAGATAGATCACCGTTAAGAAAAGCATTCTTAACATCTAGTTGGTGAATGGGCCACTGACGAGACACAGCAAGGCTAAGAACCGTATGAATGGTAGCAGGCTTAACCACCGGACTAAATGTCTCATCAAAATCAACACCGACCTGCTGAGTACTACCATTTGCCACTAAGCGAGCTTTATACCGACTCAATGAACCATCAGCATGAAACTTGTGTTTAAACAACCACATACATCGAACCAAGTTAACATTAGTCGGTCTTGGTACAAGAATCCAACTGCCATTTTTAACTAACGCATTATACTCATCATACATGGCATTGCACCAATTGGTGTCTTTGAGGGCCAAAAAGGGAGACTTAGGAAGAGGAGACACAGACGTCGTGTGAAGAGAAAGACGTTCCAAGGGTTTTACAATACCCGATTGCGAGCGAGTGACCATGGTGTGAGTCTGAGTGGGTTCGGGATGAGGTGGTAAAGGATTTGAACTTTGGGCTAGAGGTGAGATATTATCAACATGGGCTTGAGGAGGGTGTTGGGCTGTGGGTGTGTGTTGAGAAGCGTTTGGTGGTGGGCCGGTAGTATTGACATAGGGTGGGCTGTTGGGGGTTGGGCCGTTAGCAGGAGGGTTGTGAGGGGGTGGGCTAGAAGGAGGTGGGCTGTTTTGGAGGTGGCCAGTAATTGGTTCGTGTGTGGTAGTGACGAAGGAAAAAGGTCAGTATGGCTCGGTAGGTTCAAGGAAGTTGTATGAAGGAGGGGTGGTTGGTGTCATAGATTTATAGGGAAATTGATTTTCATCAAATGTAACGTGACGAGATAGGATAATCTTGTTGGTCTCAAGGTCAAGGCAACGGTAGCCACGGTGATATGCGGGAAACCCTAAAAAAATGCAAGGGGTGGCCCGGGGTGCGAGTTTGTGGGGTGAGTGAAGATGAGGGTAGCAAAGGCACCCAAAAATGCGAAGGCGGGAATAGTTAGGTTCTTTGTTGAATAGTTTGGTAAAAGGGATTTCATTGTTGATTGCTTTTGAGGGGAGAAGGTTAAGTAGGTAGGTGGCCATATGAAGGGCTTCAACCCAAAATGACGAGGGTAGGTGAGCTTGGAAAAGTAGTGTGCGAATGATATTATTAATGGAGCGTATCATTCGTTCGGCTTCCATATTTGTTGTATGTTTAGGCAAGAGAAGCGAAAGTGTATGCCGTAGTTGTTTAAATAAAGTGTGAAGTTGTTTATTAACGAACTCACCACCATTGATCACATTGAAAACTATTAATATCACAATTGAAATTGGATTTTTAACGTAATAGCGAAATGAACGAATTTATTGAACATATCGTTTTGTGCTTTAAGTGATAGATCCAAACATAGAGAGTAGAAATGATTCAAGAAACATGACTAATATTTGAACCACCAAGCTAAACAATAAGAAGGGGGGGGGGGGGGATGGGGGGGGGAGAAGTCCCACAAATCGTAATGAATAATACAAAACAATGTTTTGAACTAAAAGAAGAAGAACCTGAAAGGAAGCTTCACATGTTTGCCAATTGGCATGCTGACAAATATGTGAAGACTACGTTTTATTACAAGAAATTAAATGACGTGAACTAAGAAAATGAAGCACTTCATCCCCGGGGTGCCCGAGGCGTTGGTGCTACGTGGTGGAACTAGTAGACACAAAAGCAGCTGGAGAAGATGATGGCTTGGTTACTGGATAGAGATCGCCCGAGCTGTCACATCGAAGGAGGATATGGCGAGTCAAGAAATCCTTCACAGAAAAACCAAACGCGTCAAATTCAATGGTGCAATTGTTATCTCTAGTGAATTGACGAACAGAAATGAGATTTTTAATTATGTTAGGAGTAACAAGAACATTATTTAGATGTAAAGGACGATAAGGTGAGTGAATAATGCTATGGCCAGTGTTAGTGACGAGAATTGAATTACCGTCACCAACGTGAATTGATGAGTATAAACGCGTATAAAAAATGGAACTTAAATTACGAGTACTAGAATTTAAATGAGATGTGGCACTGTAATCCCATATACCAAGTAGGGTTCCTGAAGTGTCATGGTGCGAAAGCGCTCGGGGAGCGAGTCGGCTGTGAAAGAAAACGTAGCAGGAGTAGGACCTAGCAAACCTAGGTGGCGCTTGGGTATTGGTTTGTCCAGGTTTAAGCAAATGTTGGGTGGGGGCCGTGTATGCTTGGGCCTGTGTGGGGGCAGCAGGTTGTTGATGGGTTGACATTGAGTTGGGATTGGCTTTGGTTTGTAGGAATAAGTGTAACAAAAGCCGTTGTTGATGTGGGCCGTAGGTGTGGCATACTTGGCTGAAAGATATGCATTCCAGGGATGGGGATTAATGGCAGTATGTCTAGGATTAGTATTCCTAGTGGTAGAACCAGCCCGGTTGCGTGCATCGTGAACATAGCGACAACGATCGCCAAACTTGCATGAGCCTCTAGAAAAGTGATTGCACAATTGAAGGTTATTAACGGATTTAGAAGAGCCGGATGTGTTACCTTTCTTGTTCGATGGAGACTCGGCCATGAGAATAGTTGGTGATGACGAGCTAGTATCAAATGTTGTGGAGGTGTCGGGTGACTCGGTGAACGAAGATTCCTTAAGCAGAAGCATGCTTCGTGTGGTTTCAAAGGAAGGTAAGGGTTCGCGATGGCGAATAATCTCCACGAGCGTTGCAAAGCGAGAATCAAGCCCATTAATTGTGTATATAACCAGGTTGGTGTCGGTCACGCTACCTCCAAGGTTCGTGAGTCGATCCGCCATAGACCGAATTTGCGTGCAATATTCGTTGACGGTCAGTGAGCCGATCTTGAATGAGCGAAGTTTGTTATCAAGGTTTATGGCCCGGTTGTCCTTGTTGTCATGAAATAATTCTTTCAAACGATCCCACAATTTTTTGGCATTACCCGGAGTGGTGACAACTTGTTCTTGGAGTGAATCACATAAAGAGCTAAGGATCCACATCTTAATGAGATCATCAAGTTGTGCCCAATCGGGGTTGGTACTTGCGGTGTCGGATTCCACATGATCCTTAAGACCTAAACTACCAAGGTGAATGAGGGAGAAAGAGCTCCAAGCATTGTAGTTGTGTTTTTCAAGATCCAATTTGATTGGGACCTTGTTAGGGATGCTAAAGGGTATGATTTTGTCGGTGGAGGTGGTGCCGCCGGTCATGGCAGACTAATGGAGATGTTGGGAGGATGTAACAGAAAACGTGGGATAGGAGAGGGGAGGGGAGAAAACGTGGGAAGAGGAGAAAAATTAGGAGAGTATATTTGGCTGTGATACCATGTTGAAGGGTTTCAATTCATTCCTTAAACCATCAAATGAGTACAATGGAAATATAAATAATACAGAGAACTAAACATGCCTTACGGGCTTGGGCCTAAAGCCTAATACATAAAACATCATAACTAATAATTTCAACACTTGCAGAGAAACAACATAGAAAAACTTTTCTCAATTCCTCCCAAATGTTGAAATATTGACCAACTTGATAAAGCCCAAGCAGCTAAGGCCAACGAGGTACACTTCACATAAGGTAATCAAAACTATCTTTAAAGAAAACTTCAGCCCTTCACCTTGCATTTATTTAAACCTTTGCAGTATTGGATGAGAATGCTCCCCAACAATGAAACCGAGATTACCTTTGCAGGATCTACAATGCACTTGGAACGTGATAATAGTCAGTGTCTGCTATTATACTTTGTATCATGCCAAACCTTCTTTTCATAAGCAAAAACATTTACTTCTACAAACTAGTCTTTACAAAAAATATAATATTCTATATACATTATTAAGTCAATAAATCGATAGTTACAACTTACAGTTTTATTGAATTTTTAATTGGCAGTGAAAGTGTTGATGAAAACCTCATCAGTGTTACTCCTCTGTCCTAATCCAAGTCAACGATGGGGCAGTTTGGATTTAACTTAATTGATGTTTGGATTTAAAATCATTGCGTTTCTTGAAAATTGGGGATAAAATCATTTAAAGGAAAGTTTGGATTTAACATATTTGTTGTGATTAGACTGGTGGGGTGTGTAGTCAACATTTTGAGTTGAAAGGATTTACTTTAAGGAGATCAAGATTTTTGATTGGAGCGGCATTAAATGTTGTTCAAACGCTTTCTTTCTTTACCGGAAGCGGCCGGGTAACCTCTTTGAGATATCTGAAAGGGTTTATGCTATGTCTGTTTAAAGAGGAATATGCTAAATATATGAATTGTACTTCCACTTGGTTTAAATTTTGCTCATATAATGTAGGATGCATCATTTGACCTGTCAAAAATGTCTGTTGTAATGTAATTTTAGGTCTGCAAAGTTAGTTTGTTGACAATGGTTAAACTTGAATTATCGGGAGAATTTGCTAATAAGATTTAATAGCTGAATAAAGTTAGTCGAAAATGTGATGTGACAATTAATAAGCCACAACCTGGTTACTAGTGCGGATAACAATGATCTTGAAGAACACACACCACAGCAGATTATGACAGAAAAGAAAGAAGGAGCACACACACAAGGTTTTACCCTTAACCTCACTATTGATTAAGCTTTTGAAAGAATGAAGTACATGTCCCTTCCCCCCTCACCTCCTTTTATAGAGATGAGGAGGAGGTAGTAGAATCAAACTAGGACTCTATGACGGCTGAGGTTGCCGAATCAAACTAGGACTCTATGACGGCTAAGAATACAAAGTCAAATTGGACTCTATGACGGCTAAGAATACAAAGTCAAATTGGACTCTATGACGTCTAAGAATACAAAGTAAACTAGGACACTATTTCGGCTAATGATAAAGACTAAATATAACAATTTCCACCTTAGGCTTTATATTAGCTTATACCAACACTCAGCAATTCCAAGCAGTGTTGTAACACCCCCAAATTGGGTCGCAGCGGAATAAGGGTCCGGGGCGTGTTACTTCTCAGATCAATAACACAAGATAATATAAGAACGACCAAAAAATCGTTTAAAACTGTATTAACCATTGGATTTAATAAAGTATGTGTTACAAAGCCTAAAGCTTTACTTGTTTTACTTGTTATTATTACAAAGGATGTCAGCGCCTATTACAGATATACAAAATGTAATGCGACTAAATCTTTACTTGCATGCTTCCATGTACAATTATAACTGACATTGTGTTCTTCGCACCTGTGCTTATGACCTCCTGAAAAATATTGGCTTGTAAAAAAACGTCAAAATAAAGTTGGTTGAATTTATAGGTTTATGTAATGGTATATGCAGGACCGCAAAGACTTTCCCAGTGATTAATGCAACAGATGCATAATCACATAAATGCTAATTATGTTTGCCTAAGCTCATGACCACCGAAGCTCGATACTAATGAATCACAATATATAAAATATGCCTACATTGCTAACGTAGTGATTGAGTTAACCGTACATCAGCATCCGACATGATATACGTTCGTTTCCAGTGATGAGCTAGACTCCCGAACGGGAGTCAATCCCAAATAGATCGTAATTCATATAATTCATTCGCGCTTGTAACATTCAGGTAATTGACCAGTTCATGAATTCATTTTGGGCATAGTGGGTTACGTAGTCTTAGGCAAAGTAATCATCGATGAAAAATGTACACTTGCGTCCAATTTGTTAAAACTGCATATGTTTCTCTACCCCCAAAAACTTGTAAATCAATACTGTAAAACATGGGGGGGGGGTTATCAACTCACCTTGAGTGAGTGTTAACTGATAATAAAATATTCCATGTAAAGACGCGTCACGCTACGCCCAAATGCAACCTATAATGTATAGGTTCGATCAGTATTTCAAGTACGTTGTCTAAAGCTCAACTACCATATATAATCTATATAGTTATCATCGTACTATCGTGTCGGGCTATCATAATTAAGAGGTCATAACATGCGTGATCGAGGAGTGTATGGAGACATTAAATTCGTAAGTCCAGACAACTCGTCAATCGCATCTGAAGAAGCCTCTTTATGAATATTCCTCTAGTAATATAGACTTCGATATCTAATAACATAATATTTATTATATAGCTATAATCACCTAGTAATATAGCACTTCGATAACTAATAACATATATATTCTATATAGCTATATCACCATCTAATCGTTTACGTGAAATCGTATTTATAAAGTAAAAACGTTTATAATTACGCCTTTAGCAAAAATGACATAACTTTGTCGTTTTAAGCCCGTTTCTCGCGTTTCTTACGCCCACGCTTTCGTATTAAGACGAGTGATCATAAAATCACATTTTTAGGTTTTTGAGATTCTGTGATGAATAGTGTTTTTACTGTTCATAACAACTATATAATCGTTTTTATACTTTTAATCAACGTAAAACCCGTTTTTGTCGTATCTTATTCGTTATAGCTCCGTTTTTAGCGATTCTTTCGAACACGTTCTCGTAATTGAAAGTTTTATCATATTATTGATGTTTACAAAGTATAAGTTACTGCCATGAATAGTAATTTTTATAAAATTTGTTTTATAAAGTATTTAGCGTCGTAAACTCGTAACTAGTGTATCTTCTTCGTTATTAATCCGTTTTCCGAGTTTCTTATCATTTTGGAATCCTCATGAGATGTACTATCTTTATAAAACATAGTATGGCTACTTCCAAAATCAAACCAAAACAGAAAGTTTGAGGTTTTGTGATTTAGACACGTTTCAAGCTTGATTTTTGTACCATTAAGCTTCAACACCTTATTACAACTACTTCACAACATTTCTATCTTATGTTTTACATATATAAAGTCCATTAGATCATGCTTTACTCAAGTGGGTTCAAGATAACAAGTTTAACTACCATTTTCACTTGTAACTCATAAGTTAACATTAGAAACCCTAATTTGTACATATACATGTTTATACTTAAACAACATGTTAAAACACTTATACATCCCTTTTAACATCATATTAGCATCCATGTGACATGTAAATAAGTTCATAAAACATTAATCATAAGTAAATATTCATTTTACATATTCAAAAGTATCCTAGATGGTGATTTAGCTAAATATAACATATGAACACATAAAATCTTAGTTATGAAATGATTAAGCTTTTAAATAACCTTGAGTGGATGAGTAGAGAAAAGAATAACAATCACACCCTTGTGATTAACAACCTTGGCTTGAAAATATAAGGTGAAAACCCTAATTTCAACCAAAAACCCTAATCTTGCAATATCTTGTTAAAACCCTTTCAAAGCTTAACCAACCCTTCAATTATTCTTAGAATACCTTAAGTATGATGTATAAACACTAATATGGTGAAAGAAAATCAAGCTATGGATTGTGTATTAAGGTGGTTTGATGTCGTGGGTTTAAGAGAAGGAAATGGGAGAGTTTTTGTGATTTTCTTGTAAAGAGGTGAAGTGTATGAGTCCCTAGCTCACATGTGCAAGCTTATATATACTACTTGGAAGATATTATGAAGATATTTGATGTCTAGTGGAAGTATGCAAGGTGGAAAGACTTGGAAAGAAAGTTGAAGCTTATCTTGGATAAGTTTGGCTAGTCATGAGTTCAAGTGGATGCAAGATGCATGTATGGAGATATTTGTGAAGTTTCCTTGGTCCAATCTTATAATCCTAGTCATATATACACAAAATCATGCTTGTATATAAGTTAGGATATGTTTTGAACTTTTATATAATGAATACTTGCATTATATTAAGTATAATGTAGGATAGACTTAATAAAATGTATAACTTGCACATGGTAGAGTTTGATTTGAATTCTTTCATGAAGAATATGTATAATGTGATAAATACTTGAAGTTTTAAATAAACTTTAAGTATTGGGTATAAATTTTGGGTATTTGATGAAGCGTAGATAAGTTAACGTGCTTCCGGGAAGGCTTAGACGTATTTTATCGCAAACGTAAACACTTAACGTAACCAATAAAATAAAATGTGTAATGATAATAATTATCCTCTAAATAATCATATAACACTTGCTTGATGTAAACATTTAATTGTTTAATGCCCGTTTACATTGAATGATCATTTTTAGTTTACGCGATTTAGCTTAACGATTACGATTTAAAAGCAAACGCGTAAAACTATAAAAATAATTAGTGGATTACATAATGTCGTACAATGACCTAAAACATGAGGTGTTATAACCAGTGTCGAATAAGATAGATGCATAGTAGTTGTTTAAGAGGAACGTACCTGTGACGATATTGGAGTCTGGGTTTCCCGATGCATTCCCTCTATTCTCTGCATTCCTAACTGCATAAACCCAGCCTTGTGCATTCCCATTCCCTCCATCCTTATTCTTCAACTTAGGACAATCTCTCTTGAAATGCCTAGGTGCTCCACACTCAAAACAACCATTCCCCTTGGGAGCTGCCCCATTGCCCTTCTGAGTATTAGCAACATTTTGTGTTACCAGTACTCCTGCAATTACGGGCAAAGTGCCCTACCTTGGTGCACTTCTGGCACTTCTGGGTGCACGGGCCATTGTGGTGAAAATAGCACTTGGTGCACTTGGGCAAGTTTCCCCCATAGGGTTTCTTCTCACCAGTCCCCATATTATAGACCTTGGCTACATTCTACTTCTTGAAGGGTTGTTGTTGGTGTCCATGGTTGTTTCTGGATGAATCATCCGCCTTCCTCTTACTATCCAGATATTTCCGCATAGGTACGGAGTTTCTGATCCATCAAGTCGTTGGCCAACTCAATCATCTCATCCAACGTCTTGGGCTTGAAAGACTTCACATTCCCATAGATGTTATCAGGAAGTCCACGAATGTACTTGTTTATCTTCTCAGTTTCATTAGTACAGAACTTGGTACATATTAGGGTTAGCTCTAGGAAACGTTCAGTGTATGCTGGAATATCGTTCCCTTTGACCTTTAGGTTCTACAACTCAATTTCTAGTTTCTGGATCTCACCCAGTAGAAAATACTTGTCTGTTATTTTCTTCTTGAGTCCTTCCCAAGTCATTGCATATGCCTCGGGACCTAAAGTTCTTATCTGATCGTTTCACCAAGTCAAAGCAGCACCTAACAGAGTGCATGTGGCAAACTTTACCTGATTCTCAATCGCACAACCGCTGATATTAAAAACTGACTCCATCTTTTCAATCCATCGAGTTAAACTGACCACGCCTTCAGTTCCTTTGAAGTTCAAAGGTTGACATTTCATGAAGTCAGCGTAGTAACAAGGGTGTGCAGTTTGCACATTCCTTCGATCATCCCCGTGCGAACTGTGGCTTGCGTCTTTATTGGTGGAGTTTCGTTGAAGAGCTTGATCAATCATAGCTTGGACAGATTCTGGAGTCATGTTGTTTGGGTTGGTGTTGTCAGTAGGGGTATTATGTCCACGTCTAGTCGTAGGTGCCATGATTCGTCTAAATCATAAGAGACAACACGTGAGGTCACAATCATAACAAGGTACATAATAATTTACAGATGTGATGTTAACACAATAGAGGTATATAGTACAACATAACACATCTATTCCATTCCCAACTTCGAATTTTTTTTCATGAAATAGTTTATGATTACACAAAATACGATACAAAAGATCTAAGGCTATGCTGGCGGGGAAAACCCCCTAATACTTAACATGCCTGTACAATGACCTAGCAAGATAAAATAACATATATCACTAGACGTGACTGTCAACATCCCCCAAACCATCCTGATGATCTGGAATCCTAGCATCTGGTGCTGGCTGCCTAGCTTTCCGCTGTCCTCACAGTGCTAGCAACTCGGTCTGCATGTCGCCCATCTCTCGCCTCATGTCTCTCATCACACGGAGAGTCTCTACCATCTGTGCTTGACGCCTATGGTCAGTCTCTCGAAGTGCTGCTATCTCAGCCTGCTGCATCTGAAGGCGGGTCTCATGTACCTGATGTTGTGTCTGAATGAGAGTACCATGCAGCTGTAGCTGTGTCTGATATGCCTGGAGATGAGTCTCGTGTGCATACACATGATCACGGTGGGTCTGAAGCTCCTGATAGGTCGCCTGACTCAATCCTATCGAGTGAGCCCAGGCCTCTCGGGAAGCATAAGCCTCCTCCTCCTCCATCCATACTGTCTCTTAGAAGGTCATCTTATCCCCCATAAGCAAGTCGACCCGCTACGAGTCCATATCGACTCACTGTGATATACGAGACCTACTATCCTTAGCATCCTCTAGCAAGGCATACAAGTCTTGTATATCATGCTCATGGAGCTTAGCAAGCTCTGTGACCCTAGTATTGACCTCTCATACGGTCATAGGTGCTATCTCAGGAACTGCCTCTGTCGGATCTACCCAAGTATCCCTAATACCATACCCAACCTTACTAAACCCCTACCATCTCATTTTAACATCTACGGTGCTGACAAACCCATAATCTACCCCTCGATCTCTGGTAGGTCTGGCAATAGAACTCTCCCCGATCTCATATCTGGAGCCTAGAGTGGACAAACACAACCTCTTGCGAGGTGGCTGCTCGGACTCGGGAATATCATCCCTACGGTCAACAGGTGGTGGTAGTGGAGGTAATGGTAATGCGATAGTAACTGCATCAATAAGGGTATGAGTAGAGGCTATCCTGAGTGTCTAGATTTAGGTCGGACACCCAGATGATGGTAGTAATGGTGATGGCACTGGTGGTGGTGATAAATGTGCAGGTGGGGCCATGCACCTAGCAAGGCGCTCTCCTGCAAAGGGTGGTGATAGTGAGATAGGTGGTGATGGTGATGGAGTAGTCATGGCCAGAAGTCTCTCAACCTCTGCATCTAGTGAAAGGGATATGGAAGCCTGAGGCCGGACGGTAATCCTAGCCCCAATAGTAATGTCAGTGGAGGGTGGTGGTATAACAGGCTCTGTTTCCTCAGGTGGGGAAATAGGCTCATCAGCAGGTAACCGCAGATGATGCCGAAGACATGACTGCTGTAAAAACAAAAATAACTTATATAAGTATTGCTTCATCGCGTCATCCTAGATGAATCGCGTCATTCATCATCTTCTTCACTTCCCCCGTCTATAGGCAACTAGTCCAACCGGACCATCCTCTGTCTCATCATCCTCGTACTTCTCTGGATCCTCCTCGGGATCCAACTCAGTAACATATCCGGGTGACTCAGAAGTATGTAAATCAATAGGAGGTAATGGCTTCTCCTCAGCTGGAAACTCATGCTCATACTCCAATGGTATATACTCAGGGTATATAGGCTTTGGCACGTAGTCAGGATCATGTGCCTATATGAACATAGGCTCACGCTCATCCTCGTCCTGAGGAACTGGCGGTGTCTGTGGATCCTCTGTGCTTGGTATGTAATCAGGTGACGGTGGGGCTACTGGCTGTATAAGAAATCCATCGTATCCTAATACGATGACCCATGGAATGCCTCCCTTAGATATCTCCTCATCATCGGCTCCTCAGATGACTCTGCCTGGCTCAGAATCGGTATAGACGGAAGTATAGGTAACCGCGGATGATGCAGAAGACATGACAACTGCAAAAAGAAAAAATAACTTATATAAGTATTTCTTATAAGAGAGATCGGTATGTTAGGTCTATAAGCTTTAATTATAAGAGTGGTCTCTATGTTATATCTATAAGACTCTTATAGTACTATACGTAGTATAATTTATATATGTATATATCAATCATGTAAGCACTTAGTAACCTACTAATGCTAAAATAGTGTGTATCATGTAAGCATATATGTGCTAGATGCAAACAAGTAATGCATGTATGTCCCGTGCAAATCCCATTTGTGAAAACAGCATTTGAAAATGGTTATAGTCCAGACAAAAACTTTTGACCTGGTTCTCTATAACCTTGGCTCTGATACAAATCTGTAACACCCCCAAATCTGGGTTGCAGCGGAATGTTGAATATCCGAGGGCGTTACTTCATAAATCAATAGCGCAAGATATGAGAACGACCACTAAACGTGTTGTTTTAAAAAGATACATGGAATAAAAAAATACTTATTTCATATACATAAGCTCATAGCTTCAAATTGTTCAAACAATATAATAAAATTTCGTTTTATAACAAATTTCCCTTAAAATGTAATACGCCCCAAATCTTTAGTACTGACTCTTCCAAAGAGTGACCCTAATGTATCTGAGCACCTCGTGCCTTATTGACCTGAGAAAACATGCTTAAAACGTCAACATAAAGTTGGTGAATTCATAGGTTTATGTAAATCAATAGTAGGACCGCAAGATTTCTAAGTGTATGATTAAGCAACAAATGCAAACATCATAAAAAGTAATTACGTTCCCTAAGCTCATGACACTAAAGCTCGACAGGTATGAATGCAATAAATTGCCAATAAATGCCCGTGAATGATGTTTTAACCCGCAACATCCCAATCCGACATGGTATACGTTTGTTGTCCGGCAACCCGGCACAGTGAGCGCTACTCACCCAAACGGGGATGTCAATCCCAAATAGATCTATTTATAACATTCGCGCTCACAATCTAGTGATTGACAGTTCATGATAAAGGGCTCAGTGGGTTATCGCTACTTAGGCAAACACGTAATCATTGTATAAAATGTACACTTGCGTCCAATTTGTAAAACAAAGCATGTTCTCACCCCAAATATGTAAATCATTTAAATAATTGTAAAACATGGGGCTATGAACTCACCTTAGTAAATAGTCCTCTGAAAATGATAATATATCCAAGCATAACAAATGAATCACACCGTCAAATACCTAAGTAAATATGGCCAGTCTTAGTCTACACTTTAGGCTAAAGACTCAATGTATAAACTATAATAAATTTCTAGTTTATATATACTGTTATCACTTGTGTGGTGGTGTAAATGTTTATTGAATTTGTATTCACTTGATGGCTCTTTGGAAGGTATATGATTTCACATGTTCTTGTATACGTATAAACGTTATTAATAAATATTTCTATTTATTAAGCCGTATGTTAACTTGTATAATAACCGAGTATAACTCGTCCGACTTCGGTAAGTGTTTATAGAATCACTTTTGTTTATAAAATACCCTTAGATTTTCTATAACTAAAAAATAGTCCCTCAAGTTTAGGAAAATAAAGTATTTACACTTTAGACCCTCAAGTTTTCACTTGTACATAATTGGTCCTTCATCTTTACAAAGTTACACTTTAGGTCCTTATATGTTTCAAATAGTCCTTAAAGTTTTAGAATGACAAAAACAGTCCCTCAAGTTTACCAAAATAGTGAATTGGCAGTTTTAAACCTTTAAGTTTCAAAATTGACAAATTTAGTCCCTAAACTTGTAAAAATCGCATTCCAAATCTGATTAAGTTCTAAAAAGTGGCAACAAGTTTTATTAAGCTCCAATAAGCAAAACCAACTATTTTGGCTTATAAATAAGCTCAGATGAGCTTATTTAAGCTTATTGGACTTATTGGGCCCGATATGAGCCCGGTAAGAGTTTTAAACATTTGGGCTTAATTCTTTCGGTTCCAATAACCTTTCTAGGATCATTATAAAGCTTATAAGCTGTTTAGGCTCACAAATAAGTTGTGGAAGCTTATTTGTGGCTTATGGGCTTTTATTGGTCTCGGAAATAGGCTAACGAGCCCATTTGGGTCCGTTTGGTTTTAAAAACATGCAAATGGTCCATATTAGCCTCAACTAAGTTTGTAAGACTCTTAATAAGTTCATAGAGCTTATAAATAAGTTATGGCTCATCGGGTTGGCTTATTTGGGTCCATTTGGCAGTGTACGCGGCTATTGGGCTAGTAAGGGCCCAATAGGAATTTAACTTGTGCATGTACATTATATATAAGTTCACTAGGTTTTCTAGGTTAATCAATAAGCTCGAATGAGCTTATTATTAAGCCGTGGCTTTCCACTGTTGGGCTTGTTAGGCCGGTTAGGCCCGTACGTAGGTACGTTTGGTTTACATGAGAATATAAGGCTCAATATTTCCCCTAGCAACTCACATATGTTTTGAAAATCCCTAATGACAAAAGGGTCGTGTATTTAACTTGTAAACACGTCGTGTTTTTTTTTCATGCAAACGATTATTTAAGTAGTGTATACGTTCCCAAGCCTTAGTGTCACGTTCACAATGAAAGTTTATGTATAGATTTATTACCATTTCGTGTATAATGTTTGTTGTTCATGTCGAAGACCAATTTTTCGTATACACAAAAGGTTTAAAGTCATTGCTTGTTAATACTCCTATATGTTTCATGTTTCCTTGCACATTTTCACCACACAAGTCATTATACGTAATAGTATTGCGTATAACTCGCATGTTTCTAATTTAACATGCGTGAACTTACTCTAGTACATCATATATATGCATACGTGACATATAATCTAGTTAACAAGGTAAACACACATAATATAAGTATAACATGAGTCATAAGCGTTTAACGTGACTTCCAAAGGGTCTTAAGACTTTGTTTTCAAGTGTGCGCGAGAAAGGAGACAACCCACATATGAATTATATGTCTAAATGATTAACCGAGACTCCAAGGCTTAGTGTATACCCAATCCTAGCTCGTGTAAACCCTTATGTGTGTTATGGTTCGTATGGGACAAAGGAAAGGTGTTTGCTTGCGATTTTATGACCCGGACAAAGAGAGTGTATGTGTTTAAGTGTTTTTGTTTGTAAGAGTGTAAAATGGTGAGATATAAGTGTGTATTTATAGGCAAAGACCTAGTTACACTTCCTAGTCACATAAACTAAACCAAAACCGGCATAGCTTAGGTGTTTTTGTGGTTTCTAGTTAGCAACACATTGTTTTTGTTAAACCACTAAGTACATTCTTTAATTAGGGGATCATGGTACAAGATTTACCTAAGATATTGGAAATCTTAAGGTTTATGTGTGTTCATTGTATGTAGCCGTGACATAGGCAAGAAAAGAGACCAAATAGGTTATTAACCATTGTGTATTTAGCTTACTAGAGACCAAATAGTACATATCTTAATTAACCTTAGGATGTACAAGTACTTAAAGAGATACTAGGGGGATTCTTAAGGATTTGTGTGTTGATTTGATGGTTAGCCGTGGTATCCAAGAGAAAAGGAGCAAGAAATGTTGTCATCTAATGTATAATATAGCTTAACTATGAACATTAAGGATTAACATTAATTAAAGAGGGTTTGTACATGTACCTAAGGATCAAAAGGAAGATTTCTAGTTGTTTGATCCCATAACTCGGCTCTAGTGGGTTGTGTACACAAAATTGATTTAATTTTTGTGTTAAATTTTTAAAAGTGGGTATTGGTTTGAGTCTAGGTAAGTCTTGGTATTTCCAGGGTGTGTCCAAATGTATTTTATTGTGAAACGTAACACTTTTACGTGACCAATAAAATAAAATACGCAAAGTTAATAATTTTCTTCTTAATAATTATATAACATTTGGTTGGTGTAAACCTTAATTTATTTGATGACTGTTTACATTAGATGATTATTTATAGTCTACGCGATTTAGCTTAAAAGTTAATTTAAAAGTAAACGCGTATCAGACCAAAATAAATAGTGACGAATAATAAGAGTCGTAAAATGACCTGAAATTGAGAAATGTTACAATTTACACCCTACGAAAGCTACTTTCCAACAATGTCATTTTCAGTCCTTTGAGATACTTTCGTAAACAACAAACATCCATACGAAAGTTATTTTTTTATTTTTCACCTTTTAATTTCAAAAATTACTTCCGTACCCTTTTTTATTCAAAAATTTCATAACTCCCCTTGAAGTTAGATCAATTTTACAAAAAAATAATCCTTTTGATTTAATTTCTCTAATTAAGTTCCTGTTTTTACTGAAAAAAAATTTCATAACTCCCCCTCGAACAGTTATCCAATTTTTGAAATATCCTTTCTTACAAAGTTTGTTCGAAATGAAGTTAATTTTGCTTTTAAGCACACAATTTCATTTTTTGATGATGATGTATCCTGAAAAATTTTATAACTCCCCCTCAACAAGATATCTAATTAAAGAACTTGTCAATTGATAGTTAATTTTGCAGTTTTGAACATTTTATTATGAGAAGATTTTGAAAAAATTTCAAGAAATTTCATAACTACCCCTCGAATAAATATATAATTAAAGAATTCATTCAAGAGATTGTTAATTTTTACAATTTTGCACACTTGAAAATTTTCACAAGTAGAAATCTTTTGTTTTTGAATGGAATTAGATTTGCAAAACACATTTTTAGCAGTGAAAGATCATTTATATGATTTTCTCCCCCTTAGTCTATGATACATTTATTATGCATTTAAATGACCATTTTTTGAAAAATTCAGAATCATAAGACTAATTTGAATGTAGAAAATATGTGTTTAAATTCTAAAGTTAAAAAAAAACTTGTTTTTTTATAAAAATCTTTTTGAGTTTTTATATTTTTCAATTTTTTATTTTGTGTTTGAAATGTATTTACAAATGTTTATGATGTATGATCTTTCATTTAAGAAGAAAACTTTGCGAGACGTTCCAACTGGGTTGGAGTCATACATTGCATACCAATCTTGTAAACTAGAAACTCAAACCTTTCCTTCAGAAGGGCTTTTGTGAATAAATCAGCAAGCTGGTATTTCGTCCCGACAAAGTATAATTCAATTGTACCTTTCTCAACATGCTCTTTGATGAAATGATAGCGGATGTTAATGTGTTTTGTTCTTGAATGTTATACGGGATTGCAAGATATGGCAATTGCACTTTTTTGAGTTACAGTAGATCGGAATCTTGTGGTAATGAAATCCATAGTCCAGCAGTTGTGTTCGCATCTAGATGAGTTGAGCACAACAAGAAGACAAGGATGCATACTCAGCTTCCACAGATGACATTGCTGTACAATCTTGCTTTTTCGACGACCAACTGACTAACTTGTCTCCCAGAAATTGAATGCCTCCGGATATGCTTTTGCAATCATCATTACACCTTGCATGGTCTGCATCTGCATATGCAATTAGCTCAAATCCAAAATCCTTCGAGTACCATAGACCCATGTTAATGGATTGTCTAAGGTAGCGAAAGATCCTTTTGACCTCTTTAAGGTGTTTTTTAGTTGGGCGTGCCTGATAACACGCACATACAAATGTAGCAAAGGAAATATATGGTCTACTAGTAGTAAGATACATAAGTCCCCCTATCATACTATGATATTTTTTTGATCTATTGGGTACCCTGTAAATCTGCATCTAGTTTAGTAGTAGCCATTGGTGTGCTAACAGTATCAGAATTTTCCATCCCGTGTTTCTTAAGAATATCCAAAGTATATTGCGATTGACTTATAAAGATACCCCGGGGAGATTGATGAACCTGAAGTCCAAGATAGAACTTCATTTTGCCAATCATTGACATTTCAAAATTATCTTTCATGAGTTTTCAAATCTTTTTGCAAAAACTAGTTTAGTTGACCCAAGAATTATGTCATCGACATAGATTTGAACTAAAAAAATGTCATCCCCGTTTCTTCTTGTAAATAGTGTCGGATCGATAATACCTTTTGTGAAATGGTGTTCGATTAGAAACGAGGAAAGCTTGTCATACTCTCGGGGATTGTTTGAGACCATATAGAGCTTTCTTAAGACGATAAACGTGATTTGGAAAGTCTGGATCTACAAAACCATCAGGCTATTAAACAAAAACCTCATCTTTTAGTGGACTGTTCAGGAATGTTGTTTTAACATCTATCTGGAAAATTGGAAAGTTCTTGTGAGCCGCATATGCTACAAAGATTCTGACAGCTTCAAGTCTTGCAACGGGTGCAAATGATTCCTCGAAATCTATTCCCTCTTCTTGACCATATCCTTTGGCAACTAAACGAGACTTGTTCCGAATAACTAAGTTTTATTTTTCCAAATCCATTTGAATTTGATTATATTTCTGCCAACAAGACATTGGACAAGTTCCCAAACATCAAGGCGTTTGAACTGGTTAAGCTCATCTTGCATGGATTCAATCCAACTATGATCAAGCATAGCTTCCTTGAAATTTTTCGGTTCAATCGTACTGTGCAAAACTAGAAGGGGGGTTGAATAGTTTACCGCTTTTTAATTTAAGGTTTTAAAGTGTTTGTAAAAATTCTAGATTCGACTTTATGTGAATTTAATACTTGCACAATATAAACAATATACCTATCTAAACAATTAATAAGATAGTATGAGAAAGTAATGCAAGACAAGAGATAAGAGTAAGAACAATCAAACCACAATGCGAGGATTTATAGCGGTTCGGCAACGAAGCACCTCTTCGCCCTACTCCACTCCCCGAGCACCTAACTCGGGAGTTTTCTTCACTATGTCAACAAGCTCCTTTATGGCGGAGAAAACCGTACCCAATGTTGCTTACACCGATTAACGACACAAAGCTAAATGTCGAGTTTTAATCTTAGCTAGAACCAATCTATTACAACACAACTTCACAACTTGCTCACGACTTTACAACTTCACGACTTCTTCACAACTTCAAGACTTCTTCACAACACTACTTATATCACAACTATCTAGCACTACTTGGTAAGATTACCACAGTATAACTATACTTACAAAGATCGCCAAGATCTAGCAACTACACAACTATACAAGATTTACAAAAGATTTACAAATTATGATATGAATGCAATAAGATTGCAACAACACATAAAGGTGTAATACTTCTTTACTTGATGATGGAAGTATTCTTCTCTTACACTTGAGGAATTGAGCTTGGATCACTTGGAAACAAAGCTTTATGATTAAATGATCAAAGGATTTTAGAGAGGATATGTGGGGTGTTTTGGACAGAAAGAATGTGTGCAAAAGGTGAGAAAATAGTGGGGAAAAGTCCAATATTTATAGGACAAACTAAGGGATCGTCTACCTAGGGGCGGTCCCCTTAAATAGGTGGGCGGTCCCTTTAAAATTAAGGGGACCGCTCGTGTATTTAAGGGGGTCGTCCTAGACTAGGGCCTCCCCAGTTTGTATTTTGTGAGGGGGGAATTTTTTGGAACTTTTCTAGCCGTTTTAGGTCCAAAAATTTGAATTTCAAAATGTTTATTTGGAATAAAACATTTCTTTTAATTGTAGAAAATGTTTTGTAATGTTTATAAAAATGTTTACAACATTTTATAAAAGTTTGAGGTTGAATAAAAATTTCCTTTGATCATAAAATGCATTAAGCATTTATTTATTCATACCTTTAAGTGATATAATTATCGAAATGAAAATTTACTACTAATTACTTGTTTAGGTTTAATTTTACATTGAACGTTTTTATATTTTGTGATTATCAAAACGTACAGATGTGAAAATAATTAATAAAGTTTTTAGGCATTATATTTTGTCAACAATCTCCTCCTTTTTGATGATTACAAAATTTAAACTCATTAAATGTAAAATTATTTTTAAACAAGTATTTAGTGAGTTTCATGTCATTTCTCCCCCTTTTTGTAGAATCAAAAAGACATCGTCGAGAATTGCTAGTTATATCGACGATATAAATTGTCCCCCTTGAGTGTGCTTCCCCCTCATTCGGAGGGCTACAAGGATTCGAGCTATGGATTCTTGGCTAAAAACGAGTAGAACAATACTATATGTATAACATGTTAGCAAGAAGGAAGGAACATTATGACAAGTGCAAGAAACATCAAAGCAAAATATGCTTGATTCATTTAGGACAATGTGTGTGAACAACACACAAGCATACATAAATAGAAAAACAAATATGCTTTAGAAGCATATTAATACATCATAAAAGAAAATTCTAAATAGCCATAAAAGGATTTTTGCTTGCGACACGAAAGGGTTTGACGATTATTTGTAGGCATATTACAAAGTTAGTTGGTTGTTGATGGAGAGTTTGGAGCGGAGGCGGTTGTGGAAGGGTAATCTCTTTGAACTCTAAGAGGTGGATGTGGTCGAGTGAGGAGGAATTCAATCTAATTGTTATCCTCACTTAAAGCAATGAATTATTTTTGGGTAAAGATGCAACAAGGGCAATACCCAACATGGGTTTCAACTTGGTTCATGTTGAGAGTGTGTGGTAGGTTTGGAGAGTAAGGTGATGAGGGAATGTTGTTTTGATGTTGAGAGAGATGCATGGTTAAGAGGTTTGATAGGTCTTGTAGTTGATTAATGTCATCAACTAGGCTTTCTCTACTTGTAGATGGATGTGATGTGTGTTGAGTTTGGTTGTCACTTTAAGGTGGAACTTGAGTGTGAGTTTCATGTGAGTTGATGGGTGAGATGGGAAGTGGAGGTTGTGAGACAACTTGTTGTTATGTGGGAGTATCCTTAATGTAAGGAGTTTGGTTGTCACTTTGAGATGAATTTTGAGTGTGAGTAACATGTGAATTGATGGGTGAGATGGGAAATGGAGGATGTGAGACACCTTTGTGGGGGTTGGTGTAGTGTTCTTGATGTAAGGATTTGGTAATACTTGATTGGGGTGATTATTTTCTTGAGATGGTTGATGATGAGGAGTGAGTGGTTTTGGCATTGGTGTAGGTAAGTTTACATTGAGCCCATTGGATGTGTTACAAGGGTTTAGTTTCTTCCTCCAAATGTGTTTCACACTCATTTTGGCTACCTTTGATGGTTTGGATGTGGGTTTGTTAGGAGATGTCATTGGTGAGGATGATTGAGATGATGATGGATGAGAATGTATTTATACTAGAGGAAAGGTTTAAATTAGGAAGAATGAACATTTAAAGGATCAAATCCAAGAAATATTTGTGAATTTTGGGAAACAATAGCTAAGTCTAGAGGGTATTTGTTTAAGGGAGTGAAATTTACTGTTTTTACCGTGTTTGCCTAGGGCCGGTCCCCTTAATTTAGGGCGTCCCCTTTATAATTAAGGGAGCCGCCCTTATGAATTAAAGGGTACTGGCATTTCCAGATTTCCCCATAAATTTGTTTTTTCTCAAAATTTGTGTGAGGGTTCTGATTTTGGTGGTTAATTTGCAGCAAATCCAACTTTATGGCAATAAGGTTTTCAGCAATAGCACTTAAGCATTAAATTTACATATGTATGACAAGAGTAGGGATACACTATTTTACATAATTTGGCATATACTTAATATGATTGAAGATTAGAAGGTTGAAGAATTATGAAATGTAACTAGATATAATACTCAAGAATTTTCTTGTTAAGGGGGTTTAGTTAAAAAACGAACCAAATCTTTTGTCACAAATCCTAGTGTGTGGCTAAGTGCGCAAATAGGGAGTAGTGATTATTTCGACACTTCAGGACATGTATAACCTAAGAAAATATACAGTGCTCCTTGATTTATTTTTGCTCAACCAAGATTGTCGAAAAAACAAAAAAAAAAAAAATATTTTATTAGTTATATACTTTGACAACAGTAAGGACGAACATTATGGCATATGTGAATAAATGTTTTTAGCATATCTTCAATTATATGTGGGAAAATAAATTTTATGTGCTCCTAGTTGTGAGAAAGACTTTTTGGAAAATAATAGATTGGGATTATTGTATATATGTACAATGAGATATGCATTTGGATAGGAGAATTTGTAAAAGTTTCCTTATAGACTTTTCCTAATCTTTTGTAAGATAGAAACCTAGACACAGAAAAAAAATTTGTCAGTCAGGTGGGTGGTCCCCTTAAAGTCTGGGTGGTCCCTTTAAAATTAATGGGGCCGGTCTTTATGAATTAAGGGGGCCCCTTTTTTTGTTAAAAAAATTTTCTAGATTTATGACAAATGGTTTATTGATGTTATATGTTTACCTTTTATTATGCCGAAAACTTAATCAATTTGTTCCATCATTCCTAGACCTAGACGTAAGTAGTTAAAAGGCTTATGTTTAAGTGGTTAGTTAGTATATCGGCTATGTTGTCTTCTGATGAGACCTTTTCTATAGAGATATTTCCTTTTTGAAATTTTCACGAGGAAGTGATGGGATCTCATTGTGTTTGTTCGTGAGTGTTGAACGGGATTCTTACTTAAGTCTATTGCCCCTTTGTTATCACACATTATTGGAATGTCATCTAACCTAACACCATAGTCTATGAGAGCTTGTTTCATCCATAGAGCTTGTTGACATGCCTTTCCGCGCTTACGTATTCCGCTTCGGTTGTGGAGATGGCAAGAGAGGTATGAGACCATTGTATAACTCACAATGTCTGACGAGTAGAATGAGACCATTGTGCAACCCACAATGTCTTAAAAATATTCTGGTATTTATATAATAACTCTTATATAAATAAGCGTACGATATACGCGAAAGGAATGCAAGCATATATATATTATATATATGTATGCCACGTAAGCACTTAATGCAGCACGTAATGTAAGCACATAAGCAAGTAGCGTGTATGCACTTTGAAAATGTTTGATGTGATGCAATGTTTGTGAAAACGACTATAGTCTAGGGTAAAATATGCAACCTAGTTCTCTATAGCCAGTGCTCTGATACCAATCTGTAACACCCCCAAAATTCGTGTCGCAGCGGAATAGTGTGTCCTGGGGCGTTACTTCATAATACACAGCGCTAGATACAAGAGAACGACCTCTAAATGTGTTGTTTGAAAAATAACATTGTTGATTTAATCAAAATCTGAATTTAATATACATTTGTCCCATAATTGCATCACAATGAAAAGCTTGAATGTATAGACTCCAATGCACTTCAAGAAATCCGAGCATATAATTTACCTGAGAAAAACATGCTTAAAAAGGTCAACATAAAGTTGGTGAGTTCATAGGTTAGTTTAAGTATGAACGTAAGTTCTAATAAATGAATTTGTTTACTGTGTCATCACAGTACTACAGTGATCATTAAATGATTGTATGACCATTTAAATCCTTAAATGTCCTTCCAAAATATATGTATGATTTTTAGAAATCAAACCATTGTAAAGCCTGCATGACCGTTTCAAACCTTGTATGTTCCCTAAACTGTATGTATGAATGTCATAATTCAAAGAGTTGTAAAATATGCCTGACCATTTCAATCCCTAAATGGTCACAAAAACGTATGTATGAATGGACCACATTTGTTCAAAATATGCATGATAGTCAAATCCACCACAAAAATATTCCAAATATTTATGTTAAAATGTATAAGTGTAGGACCGCAAGATTTCCCCCGTGATAATGCATCAAATGCAAACATCACAAAAATGTAATTACGTTTCCTAAGCCCATGACACTGAAGCTTGACGTGTATGAATACCAAATTAATGGCCTACATTGCCCGTGGTGATGTCCTAACCCGAAACATCCTATGTTCGACATGGTATACGTTCGTTTGTCCAGTGATAGCTAATCACCCGAACGGGGATTGTCAATCCCAATAGATCTATTTATAACATTCGCGCTCACCCTCCAGGTGATTTACAGTTCATGATAGTGGGCACAATTTGGGTTATCGCTACTTAGGCAAACACGTAATCATATCATGAAAATTAACCACTTGCGTCCAATTATAAAAACCCATGCATATGTTTCTTATCCCAAAACGAGTTCATAATTGTAACCAAGTATTGTATCTCCTCGCGAGATATGTAAATGAGTATGTAAACCAAACAGGTAATCAATCATGTAAATGCGTTTGTAAACATGTATGCAAACGAGTTGCAAATGAGCACGTAACGAGTTTAAATCGAACACGTAATTGAATTTGTAACAAGCATGTTCTCACCCCAAAGATATAAAACATTTATCCAAAACGAGTAAAAGTGGGGCTATGAAACTCACATTGATGATGAAGAACGATTGGCAGATAGGCATCTAATATGCACAATACGAACAGAAGGCGAAGCGGCTCGATCAAGAAGTTGCAACTAATCTTAACTGCTAAGATCCACTAGCCTAGGATAATATATTTGGGTTTCCCGATGAATGGTTACATCAACGCCACACGTCGCTAAAGATTTAGATTTAACGTTGTAATGGTTTGGTGGTTGGTTAAATAAATAAATTTAAAATATATGCAAAGTGTGTAATATATATTCTTTATATATTACATATGAAAAATAACCCTTATATAATTCCTACCGTGAATTATATAACAAAGACAGTCAATCCAAATATTAATGAAAAGTATATAATACCTTGCAGGTATTATATCATAAGTGTGGGTAAATAATTTAAACCAGTTAGTTTGACCCTACTAAAAAGGCTTTGAATAAAAATATACCCATGTCTTAATGTTATGAATCCACAAATCATGTTTGTAGAGTTTATAACCATTATAAAATATAAAATAATATTTTATAAATTATCTTTCGTTTCTTCGACGGGTCGTGTCTAAAATAGTTCGTCTCATTGTAAAAGTATCCCTCCGCCCCCGGCTGTCCCGTTGTTTGACAGCCAACCCGACTCGTCACCCATACCCGGCTGTCACACCCGACCCGTAAAAACTCTAGTAAAAACATTACTAAGTATAGACTTCTATAATTTCGCCATGACATTTCCCCAATTTTAAATCGTTTTTCCATATTTTATAAAGTTCTAACATTTTTCCCTCTTAATCAATGAAATCAATATTGCAAACCCCCACGTGTTTTAAATATATAAACATATATATATATTTATATATATATATATATATATATATATATATATTTAATTATATATATATTATATATATATTTATATCAACCGAACATAATAATAACTATTACATTTATTTAACCATTTTAAACCACCAATATATATATATATATCCGGTTTCATGTTTATTAAACCTTAAGTTGTATTTATTCACCGTTTTTCATGAACCAAAACGTACCCTTTTTTTTTATTCGTTTCGCTAACCCTAACACTCTCCTTATGTGTTCCTATCCAAACCAAACATACCCCTTGCTGTGCCCGCTGTCCCAAAACACACCCCTTTTAGGTGAAAATGCACAACCCAAACACCCCCCCCCCTATTGCTTACATCCCAATCCCAAACGCCCCTTGTTGGGCTTGACCATAACCAAACAATGCCTTTTTGGCTGTTTAACCACGACCAAACGCACGCTATTCTGTCGAAACCAGCCAAACGCCCCCTTGTGCGACTATAACAAATCCAAACGCACCCGACTCGCTGCCTAAACTCAAAACAAAACACCCCTAACTGCTATTCAAAACCCCAAACGCACCATTTTTGTTGATGTTATAATAAACCACAACGCATCCCTGCTGTGGTGAAACACCACAGCCCAACGAACACCCCTTGGCTGCTATGTTAGCAAACAAACGCACCCTTGCGGTGCAAAATGCAAAACCAACACGCACCCTTTTGGTGCAGAGATCAACCAAACGCACCCAAGGTGGCGCGGCTAAGAACCACAAAAATGAACCCGCCCTTATGGTGGCGGCTGCAGCTAAACCACCGAAACAAACACGCCCTTCGTGGCGGCTAGCAAACCCACGCGCACCCTTTTCTTAAACAAAACCAACGCACCATAATGGTGGTGGCTGCCACCCACACGCACCCAACAGTGGTGGCTGCCACCTCACCGAACGCACCCCCTCCCCTGTTGTAAACATCAAACGCACCCGTTGTTGGTGGTTATAAAACCACGCGCACCCTTGGGAGGTGGCGACTGTCGTGGTGGTTTCACAGGAGATGGGGGCGGGGTGACGGGGTGATGATGATGATGATGATGATAAGATGATGATGGTGGTGTTATGGTGACTGTGGGCTCGCGGTGGTGGCGGTGGTTGTGGCGTGATGATGGCAGCAGTGGTGGTGTTATGGCGTGGGGTGGAGGTGGCGCGGCGCGTGGAGGAGAGTGAAGTAGTGGGTTGGATAGATCGGCTCACGAGGAGCATCTTTGGAGTTCGCCGGAAAAGTTTTCCGGCGGCGGCGACGGCGGCCGGAGGTGGCTGAGGGTGGCCGGCGGTGGGGGAAAGTGGGGAGAGGGGAGAGAGTTATAAATGGGTGTGTGTGTGTTGATAGAGATGGAAATGAATAAAATGTATAAATTTTTATTTATATATAAAAATTATAAAATGAAGTGGCAAGTTAATAATAGTTGAGGGTTTATTATGTAACTTTTTCATATACTTTTTGATAAAAGCGGTTCGGGACTCATTTGAGCGACTTAACGGATGATTCAACTCTTGAAACTTGCGCCATTGTTTTCCGAATCATTTTTCTGATAAAAATGAGTATTTACTTGATAATGTTTCATAAATATTTTATAATATTTAATAAAATATCTGTTATTCATTTTGTGAACCGGTTTCGTCTTGTCCGAAATAAAATTGGATTTCAACTCGAGTATTCGCGTTATCCGCAACGCTTTTAATTAAAATGATGACTAATTTATTTAATATTTTTATTAAATAAATACTGATAATTAAAAACAAATTTAATTGTTTTTGTGTGTCCGCGTTGTATATTGTTCGAAAAATGTTTGCGGTGCTGTTTTAGCCCTTTTCGGCTCGTTTCCAGGTCTCGGGCAAAACTGAAAAGTTGTCAGGAATGTCGTTTCACATCAAATTGCTTTAGAGTCCGAGTCGTGAATACGTGATATAGATGATCGTTCTTATAAGTCAAGCCAGACCTAAAAGTCAAAGGGTATATTTTTGTATATATGAAATAAATATATATAATTTTATATATATATTAAAACTTTAAATCAAAAGTGACAAGTTGAAATAGTACAGGGTTCGTTTTGTAACTTTATAGTAAAGTTTTTATAACTATCGGTTCGGGACTCGTTTGAATGACTTAACGGACGATTCAAATCTCGAAACTTTCGCCATTGTTTTCCGAATCATTTTTCTGATAAAAATGAGTATTCACTTGATAATATTTCATAAATATTTTATAACATTAAATAAAATATCTGTTATTTATTTTGTGAACCGGTTTTGCCTTGTCCGAAATAAAATTGGATTTCAACTCGAGTATTCGCGTTATCCACAACGCTTTTAATTAAAATTGATGACTAATTTATTTAATAGCCAAAAGAGATCATCCATAAATCTCACTAGGATACAATTCCAATATATTTATTTCTCACACACTGTGAAATCTTAAGAGTCCTACACATTATCCTTGTGATATTGCCAAGATTTTTTCATTTGTGTTATAAATTATTCGAATCAAATGACGATGTGAAATCCATTCCAGAGCCAAGATTAAACTATCTCTTTCTCTTCAGGTTAGCCCTGTTACTTGTGACGATCCCTATAGGGGATAGAATAAACTTGTGACACGGCGATATCGATTCGGTCCCGAACTATGGAATTGACGTGTTGCATGAATTTTGAAATGCAGATAAAAACTCTTGAAATGCATAAAACTCTCGATGTGTCATAAAATCACTTTAGCAAGTGACACGTCGATTGATTTTCAAATCAATTTTTGTTTCAATTGGTGAGACTTTGTCTTACTGGTTTACTCATACCGTGTTGTCTGCTTTGAGATGCTCCGGTAATGAGAATGGCTAGTGCAGCTGCGAAAACCTGTCAAGGAGATTCTTTAGAATTCTACCTGATCACAGGCAGTATTTATACTAATCAACGTGGAACTGTGGTTATTGCAACCGTATTCAACGAAGTAACAAAGACACTTTCGTCCATACATGTTATTTATTACTAACCCATTCATGCAGGTAATCCCGATGGCAGCAACAGCTGGTTCAAGACAAGTCAAGATTCATAACCACGTGCTCATACTCGACCGACATATGTAAAGACACTATGAAAGCTCAAGTACATGTTTCAAGACTTCCGCTACTCTGTTACTGTCTGTCTTTCTTGAAGTGACGAAGTATTAAAGTTAAATAATTTCAAGAAATTTCCCTACTATGATACCGCACGTCTTCTATGAAGTGACGAAGTGTTAAAGTTAAAGAATTTCAAGAAAGATGGAAACACAAGCTTTCAAAATCAAGAAAAGTATGAGCATGTCGGTTCGAAGGTCACAAGTACACAAGATGGCAAAAGATCACAAGATGATGATAAGAGATTATGCTTGGTTGATGATCTCAAAGAAGCTCAAGTTCACATACAAGTGTAGCTAAAGGAACAAGCTCAAGCCTAAAGTATAAAGGTCACTACGCATATCACAAGTTGAATGATAAAGATTCAAAACTATGAGCAAAGACGAAGACATTCATAGAATGTTAGGCTTAAGAATTTTGTAAAAGGATGTGACCTCCCTTAGGGGGATATTGTTAGGAATCGAGAAAATACTTGGTCACACCTAAAATATGCAGCTCGTAGGTCATAGCTAGTTTTTGGAACCTTAGTAAGGTAGAAAGGCCAAAGGCCCACAGAAATCCCATCTAGCCTACTATGTGGCTGGCCTAGGTCATTGTATAAGTACCCTCTCCATAGCTTGGAGATGGTGTTGGTTGGTTCACTTTCTTATTTTCTATAATATAATATTCTCTCTTTCTTTCTCTCTCTAAAAGTGTTCATCCTTCCACTTTTTCTCTCTAGTTCTTTGTCATTAGATTGTGAGATTAGATAACATATGTATTCTACATCCGTCAAAATGGGCTGAATATAGTCCATCTGATACACGAGTCTTGAAACCATCCCATATACCTCCAACAATCGACGAATCATCTCCTTAAATCCATCTCTTTTTTATACTGGAGCCTTACTCTCAACCTGCTCTTCTTGCTCAACATTCTTTTCATGCTCAATCTCGTCTTCCTCGTCACCATTCGGTGGTAACAACTTATTTGTTTCCTTATCAATCAACCCCGCAAATGCTTTCTTGTCTAGCAACCCCGATTTCAATGGTTCCGAACACTTCTTAATCTTCGATGTGACAAAAAATCTAAGATTCTTCACAATTCTAATGACCCATTGTCCTATTCTGTTAGCCTCAAAATATTGAGTCGAACAAGAAAGTTCGTTCATTAATTATTGTAGGTCTCGGTCATTAATTAATTATAAGTTGTAATAGGCTAGATGGATAAACAGGCTCTTTATGTAATCTAATCGGTCACGTGTATCGGGCGAAAGCCCAAGTAATCCCGAGCCCGGCCCGTAGAAATACCAAGGCATGAAAGCCTCTTGGTTTTAACTATAAATACCCCTCTCCAAGTGTGGAGAGGGTGTTGGTCTCATTTGTATTTTGTGCAAGTAAATCAACCATATCATTTTCTCTTTACTTTCTCTCTCTAAAATTCTTTCTTTATTTTCTCATCTTATTTTTCTTATTCAAGTATGAAGTGAAGGTGATTATTGGGTTCCGACATTTGGTATCAAGAGCCAAGGGGATCATTATTAGTTGTGTTCATGTGGTTTTACATATTTTTTGGTTCGAAAATTCTATAAAACTTACAAAAGTGAGTTTTGATCTTTCTAACTACTCAAGGTTTTATCGTGTTTAAAGTTTAGGAGGTATTAATCTTTCATTTTTGTTGTTTATATAATTTTCGGTTCGTTTTTTATTGTTAAAAATCTGTTCCGAATTTGAAAAAAACGAGTATATCGGAAATCAGTACTACCGAATTTGATATGTACAAATTTTAGTACATCGAATTTGTCATTATATACCGAGTTTTGAAGGAAATAACCAAAAGATGTGTTAGATCAGTTGGTTTGTGTGCGTGTGCTAAAACTTCACTCGAAAGGTCCTGAGTTCGATTCACGCTAAGTCATTTCAGTGTTAAGTTTTTTTAAAATATATTCGAAATGGGTGCTTCCGAATTTGTGTATTATTATCGAGTTTTGTGAAAACTCAACACAAACACTTCACTAGCTCAGTTGGTTATTAGTATTAATTTAGAATAGTATGTGTTTGTTAAGGTCCTTGGTTCGAACCCCATAGGCGTCAATTTTTTTTGTGATTTTTTCTTCACTTCCGGATTTGAGTTTTAATATCGAAATTGTAGTAATTTCACCGAATTTGTTAAGATCAATCGAATTATTGTAATAGTGCACACGTTTTCGGTTTTATCGAAAAGTGTGTATTAGGATTTCATTTCATTTTCGGTCATAAGCATAAAAGTTGTAATAGATACACAAGTTCTCGGTTTTATCGAGTTTTGTGTTAGGAGAATTATTATCGAATAATTGTAATAGGCAAAGTTATTAGAAAATTTTTCCATTGAAACTTGATCGAAATTTGCTACGACGACAGTCTGAGAAATTTGTACCGAGAACTACAATCTAGTTTTGTCTTTGTCCGATATTTTCGTCCAATACAATATTTGACTTATCCGACAAATGTTCCGAGTTTGATATTAGACTTGTCCGAGAACTCTTCCGAGTTTGATCTATCCGATATCTTACAACATCTGTTACCGGATTTGCTTTACCGAATTTGTTACTGAACTTGTAACATCAAGACAAAACCACAACACAACTTTATCACCTTAAGAACCAAATCCATTTTCAATTCATAATTCAACAAACATTCATCATGAACTACTCCAACACAACTTCCACAACTGACAGTCAAAATGCATAACAACATCATTACAGTTGGTTCAAGGGATCCGTCATCCACCAATGCTGCAACGGTAATATGTAACAATGGCGATCACATTTCTTATGGTACATTGATACAAAAACAAATGGTGATGCCTTAAGGAAATGCATTCTCGAAGGTCCTTAAATTCCTTCTACTGTCGTAATACAAGCTGTGCCTGCAACAGAAAATTCTCTAGCAGTTGAGACAATTCTGAACATGTCTCCTACAAACAAAGCTCATTTTTAATCAGAAAAGGAAGCGATTCATATGATATTGACTGGAATTGGAGATGAAATATACTTCACTGTTGATGCGTGCAATACAGCTCATGAAATGTGGGAAGCTATTGAAAGACTACAACAAGGTGAATCCCTCAACATTCAAGATGTCAAGACAAACTTATTTTGGGAGTTTAGAAAATTCACCTCTCACGATAGAGAATCAATATAGTCATACTACTCTCGGTTTTACAAGCTGATGAATGAAATGATCAGAAATAATCTGACAGTTGATAAAATGCAAGTCAATGTTCAATTTCTTCAACAACTTCAACCAGAATGGTCAAGGTTTGTAACAATTGTCAAGCAACAACACAAGTTAGATGAAGTTTCATATCACAAGTTCTTTGACATTCTTAAACAATATCAAAAGGAAGTTAATGAACTCCGTGCTGAAAGAATAGCCAAGAATGCTAACCCATTTGCACTTGTTGCTACTGCTCAACCATATCAAGATCCATATTATCAAACATCAAAGTCTCAAAAATCATCTGCACTAACATCAAAAGCTTCACTTCCAACCAGATCTCATGCAACTACAAGACACAAGGGCAAAGAGATAGCCAAGCCAATCACACCTCCATCTGAGTTCGCTTTTGAAGAAGACAGTGATCCTGAACAAGCTAAGAAGGATAAGGAAATGCAGAAAAATTTGGCTCTCCTTGCAAAGTACTTCAAGAAACTCTACAAACCTACCAATAACAACCTCAAAACTTACTCAAACACCAGAAATAAGAATGTGGATACTACTCCAAGATACAAGAACGACAATCAGTCTGGACAGTTTGGGAATCAAAGGACAATGACTGTTGCTGGGGCTAGGGAAACTGCAGGTGGACAAGTAGCAGTCTGGGATACAGTGTTTTAACTGTAAGGAATTTGGTCATTTTGCTAAGGAATGCAGGAAGCCAAAACGGGTTAAAGACTTCACGTATCACAAAGAAAAGATGTTGCTGTGTAAACAAGCTGAGAAAGTTGTTCAACTTCAAGCAGAGCAATTTGACTGGCTAGCAGACACGGATGAAGAAATTGATGAACAAAAGTTGGAAGCACATTACAGCTATATGGCAAAGATCCAGGAGGTTCATAGACTCAGGCACTGATTCTGAGCCATTAGAACAGGTACAATACGATACTGGATATAATGTGTTTGCCAATGAAATACAACATTCTGAG
>BQNB010031087.1:2364-54299 GCA_026074375.1 Tanacetum coccineum
TTTGTTAGATGATCTCCATGTTATTTTGATCCACCTCAAATCGGGTCATTAGTTAGATTGTAAATGTCGAGCATGTAAAAGCTCAAGTGTAGGGGTACGTGTTATAAATCTCATGTTATGATGTATTATGTAATTCGAGATATATATATATATATATATATAAAGAAAAAACAAAGATTGATGTAGAGTTGTGTAGAGTTTGTATATCTTTATCTGAGTCTTAGCTTAGCAACCAAACCATCGTGTATTCGTGTAAATATTAGCTAACACTTCCACTCTAAATTCATCCAAAGCCACTCAAATGTATCCCATCCATTTCCGTTTCCATTATATGTTATCTTACACCTACACCCCACAACCCTTTAAAAGACCTCTTAGATAGTAATGAATAATGCTTGCGCCTAGCGGTGGAGGTTTGATCCTTTACCAAGCCTATGGTAATTTAAATGCTATGACAGGTAATGAGTGTTGATTTTCCGTTTCCTCCTTATGTTATAATTTATTATACACCCGAGTGAAAGAGAGAATTCCAAACACTTATGTAAGGTGCTAGTATATTCTTTCCGTACTTTTAATTACGAGGTCTAGAAGGTTGTGTTGTAAAATACTTTTAAAGAGTAGGTAAAAATGACCATCATATTGTTATTGTCTAGGTAGAAAAGTGTTGGGATTCTAAAGCTTCTACAAGTTAATACTGTTGGCTCAAGATTAATACTGCTAGTGAAGACTTAATGTTGTTAATGAAAATTAAAGAAATAAGTCTAAGTCTTTAGTACTGCTAGCTTTATAGTTAGTATTGCCAGTAAAATGTTAGTACTGCCAGTAATAGTTAGTACTGTTAGTTAGTATTAGTACTGCTAGTGTATTGTATTAGTACTGCTTATGAGATATGCATGAGATAAATTATGAATAGATATGCATTATCTCTTAACGCGTTTTGTAAGCCTATTAGGGTTTTCCTTAGTGTATAAAAGGAACCCTACGGCATAGTTAGAGGATAGACAATTAAACACAACACAAAGTACATTAGTGTATACAAAACATATAGTTGTTTTGTTATTAGTGCAATATATTGAAGTTGAGAGAATCTTCTGTGTTAATCTTATTGTTCTTCTTGAGTATATATACTAGATTCCGCATAGTATATATATATATATATATATATATATATATATATATATATATATATATATATATATATATATATAATCGTCAAGGTTTCAACCTTAGTTGTCTTGGATTTATCTAAGGTGACTAAAAGCTTCAACAAGCTAACAAATGATCTGTTATAAACGGGATCCATAAGTGGTATCAGAGCGGGTGTTCTGAAACTTTGATCTAGAAGAAACTAACAAGAAGAATCATTTACTCACAAGGAAGATATGGCTCCTATGGCTTCTTCAGACTCTGAGGTAAAAACTTGTTCAAAAACCTATCTGAAAAACAATGAAACTCTTAAAAAGCAATATGATGATTTAAGAATAAAGCTTAACAAATATCAGTTTGATTTAGCTAATTATAAAAGAGGGTTAGCATCTATAGAAGAGCGACTTCTCTTTTTTAAAAAGAATGAGGTTGTTTTTGTGAGAAAGTTGTTGTTCTATAAAGAGATGTCTCAATTAGAGACTCATAAATTAATGTGCTGAGAAATGAGTTGGAAAGCTTAAGCAAGAAAAGGAAAGCTATCAACTTAAAATTGAAAATTTTGAAAATGCTTCAAAGAGTCTAGACCAATTATTAAGGAGTCAAATAATTGATAAGAGTAGAAAAGGTATGGGGTTTGTAAGCTATAATGATGTATCACCTCCTCATACAGGGTTATTTGCACCCCCAAAGATTGATTTGTCCAATTCTGGTCTAGAGGAGTTCCAAGAGCTTGTGTTTGAAGGCTATGGATTAAGGGCCAATAAAAGTGTTTGTGAAAATTCTTCAAATGAAACTAAGAAAAATTCTGATGCTCCTTTGATTGAAGAATGGGTTTCTGATAATGAGGATGAAGTTGAGTCTCCTGTTGTGGTAGAAAAGAAAACTGTTGTTCCTACTATTCCTAAAGTTGATGTTCCTAAAGTTGATGTACAGGTCACAAAAACCTAGGGGAAATCAAAGAAACTAGAATAATTAAAAGTCCCAACAACTAAGAAATGATTTTGTGATGCACAATAAAGCCTGCTATGACTGTAGAAGTTTTGATCACCTCCAGTATGTAGTATTATTTCAAACCGCTTCAGTTAGTTTGGAATTGAAGTAGTAAGACCACTCCAACAGAACTAATCGCAAATTCCACTCCAATTGATCATTAAATGCCTGGAGCGTGCCTACTAATTCCACTCCGAACTCGATCACTAAGCCATGAAGCGTGCCAACATCAATCAGTAGGTATTTATTTCAACCCTTTCATTTGTTTTGATGTTGAGTAGTAAAGACCCACTCCCAATTCCCGAACAAATCCACGAAGCCAATAACATGTAGCAAAAATAATCCCAGTATTAAACAGTTTAACCATAACATCTTATTCCACCCAAAAGATAAACATAAGATAAGGCGGCTATGAAACTCACTGAAGCTTAGCTTCCAATAAAGATCCGGATCAAAACTTTACAAAATCTCACAAAAACAATACCTAACCAATTAAGCACATTATTAGCTACCATCAATTAGGCATTCAACCCAATATGATGTAACTTCAACTATGATGGATACCTAGGCTATCTAGTATAGTCCTATAATCATTTAAAACCTTTACCCATTCTTACATATTTCATTTATACTCAAATGCTACTCTTTAAACTTTCTGATTTTAAGCAGAATTTAACTCTTACTTGCGTGCCCTAAATGCACTACTTAAACACTCCCATAATTCAAACCAAAATTCACCATGCTACATATATGTCCCATGAACCTCTCATAGCTCTCCCAAAGTCACTACCCTTTTATAAATACCCCTTAGAAATTCATTAATCCAAAGTGTTTAAAATTCGTCCAGATTCTGACCTTCTAAAAGTATGGCATTAATTACCCAACTTAGACCCCACTATGATCTTAGAAAAAATTCAGAGGTCACACCCAATATATGAACTAACTTCCAACGGACTTGAGCCTCTAACTCAGTGTCTAGTATTTTTAGAAATCAAAACCAAAAACTGCAATTCGTCATGTTTTACACATGATTTTGTAATGACATTTGACCTAGTTCTCCGACCATAACACTTATGAGGCTGACAAAACACTAACTACTCCACACTTCTTTATACTCCTTCTTTATTACACATAAATTCAAATTAACTATAAATACTCTAAAATCACTTACCCCACCATCCACACCTACATCCTATCCAACACCCCACCAACTCTATACACATCCCCCTCCCCCCACCCCCCCCCCCCCCCCCCCCACCCCCCAACCCCCCCCCCCCATGCCTCCCCCACTATCCGCCATCCCCCCCCCCCCCCCCCCCTTCTAATTAATCTATGATTAAGCTAATATCATAATATCATAAAATTCTTTGGAAATTAAATGCCCTAATTTTAAAACTAAATTTAAACCTTAATAATCCATAACTAAGTTACTAGAAAAATAAACGAACTAGAATTAACAAATCGAATTCGTACCTTATGATTAAACCGAATTTTTTTTTCGTTTCTTGCCTTCTCCTTCTTTGGCCGGTCGACTAGGGTGAGGGGATTAGGGATTCTAGGTTTAGTATTTATAGGCACCTAGGTAGAATTATAGTTTAAGTCTAACTAGGTTTTAGATTAGGATTAAGATTTCTTTTTCTTTTCTTTTATTTTTTCCTTTTTTCTTTTTACCCCCAATCGGCCGAAATTAATAAATATATAAATTTTTTATTATTTTATTAATTATATATTTATTTATATTTCCTTTAATTTTTATAAAAATCTTAATTAATTTGACTATACCTTTTTGTATTAACGCAGTTTACTACCTTTCTAAAAATAACTATTCATTTTGAACCTAACTTTCTAAAAATAGAAATTTTACATTTTCTTAATCTAACACTTAAACGCTAAACCTATCTTAGATAACTAACATAAAATACATATACGTATATATTTACTTACACAATTAACTCGCAAACGCTTAATTATCAAAAATTCATTTCCTTGTCATTAAAAATGAACGAAATGAACTCAACCAATTTCCCATCATTCTAATCATATTGAGATGATCACACTCAATAGATTGATCACCAATACCTCATAAACACTTAAAACACATATAAACACATAGACTCACCTAAACCATACTTTGCAACAGACACTAAAGTCAACACTCAATACATTCAACTGCAAGATTATGCTCTTTGGGAGATCATTGAGAATGGAAACTCCTTTATACCAGTAGCTCGAACCACTACACATGCTGATGGTACATCCACTTCTACAATACCTGGTCCACTTACTGCAGAGGAGAGAACCCTGAAAAGGAATGATGTAAAGGCTAGGAGTATATTGCTTATGGCCATTCCCAATGAACATCAACTGACTTTCAATCAATACAAGGATGCAAAGACCTTGTTTGAAGCAATACAGTTAAGGTTTGGTGGTAATGATGCCACTAAGAAGACTCAGAAGACATTACTAAAGCAAACATATGAAAATTTCAACGCTTCAAGTTCAGAGTCATTTGACTCCATCTTCAACAGGCTACAGAAGATTGTTAGCCAATTGTCTATCTTGGGTGTAAACATCTCTCAAGAAGATTTGAATCTGAAATTCTTGAGATGTCTTCCTGTTGAGTGGAATACACATGTGGTTATATGGAGAAACAAACCAGATCTAGAAACAATGAGCATAGATGACTTGTACAACAATTTTAAGATTGTTAAACAAGAGGTGAAGGGATCTGTATCTTCTAGTTCAACCACAGGATCTCAGAATATGGCATTTGTATCAACTCTTGGAAGTACAAATGAAGATACTGCTCATATTCCAGTTAGTACTGCTGTCACTCCTGTTAGTGCTGCTAGTACTAGTGATAGTGCTGCTAGTCTAAGTGATGCCATAGTTTATGAATTCCTAGCTAATCAACCATATGGATCTCAGATTGTTCATGAAGATTTGGAACAAATCCATGATGATGACCTGTAAGAGATGGATTTATAATGGCAGTTGGCACTGCTAAGCATGAGAGCCAAGAAGTTTTATCAAAGATCAGGAAAGAAAATCACCATCAATGGAGGTGATACAGCAGGGTTTGACAATACAAAAGTAGAATGTTTTAACTGCCATAAGTTAAGACATTTTGCTAGGGAGTGCAGAAACCCTAGAGGTTAAGATGGTAGGGCTAGGAGTTATGATCAAGGGAGCAAAAATCAAGAGGTTACAAGGAGGACTGTGAAGGTGGAAGAAGCCTCTCCAAAGGCTATGTTAGCAGTTGATGGAGCTGGATTTGATTGGAGTTTCATGGCTGAAGAGGAAGTCCCAACCAATATGGCATTGATGGCTTTCTCAGATTCAGAGGTACAAAAAGACAAAACTTGTTCTAGCATTTGTCTTAAGTCATTTGAAACACTTAAAGCTCAGTATGATAAGTTAAGAATAGACTGTAATAAAACTGAGTTTGATCTGGCCAATTATAAAAGAGCCTTAGCCTCTGTAGAAGAACAACTTACCTTCCACAAACAAAATGAGGTGACATTTACTGATAAAATAGCTGTACTAAAAAGAGATGCCACCTTCAATGAAGCAGAGATTATTACTCTTAAGACCTTAATAGAAAAACTTAAGAAAGAAAAAGAGGATAATCTGCTTAAAATTAACAACTATGATAATGCCACTAAGAGTTTAGATAAAGTGATATGAAGTCAATTAATAGATAACAATAAGAAAGGTTTGGCGTACAATGCTGTTCCTCCTCTACTTACGGGCCTATTTGTACCTCCTTCAATTGATTTATCTCACTCTGGCATTAAAAAGTTTAAGGAGCCTGAATTTGTAGGCTATGGTGTTAAGGTAGATAAGAATGTGTCTGAGATTTCCTCTATAGAGACTAAGAAAACATCAGATGCACCAATTATTAAGGATTGGGCTTCTGACTGTGAAGAGGATGAGATTGTGTTAAAGGTAGTAAAATCTGTTAATGTTCAACAAAAACCTAAGCAGGCTAATGAACCTAGGAATGCTAGTCAAATCCCTAGGTACAATAGAGAAAATAAGAATGAAATGAACTCTAAAAGGCTAGGAGTTGGATTTCAGTTTTCAAAAAGAGATTGCTTTGTCTATAGGAGTTTGAACCATCAAATTAAAGATTGTGATTACCATGATAAAAAGATGGGGCAAAAACCTGTTTTGAACAAAGGGAAAAAGGGAACTGGTGAAAGGGAAAGTAAACCAGTTTGGAATGATGCAATGAGGACCAATCACCAAAATTTCTTTAATAATAGAAGAAATTTCTCTCCTAAAGGAGTTTTAACAAAGTCTGGCAAAGTACCAATTAGTACTGCTAGACAAAGCTCTCCAAGAGCAGCAGTACCTATTAGTACTGCTAAGCCTGATAATACTGCTGCACCAAAATCCTTGGTGAATGTTGCAAAATATAGAACAAATGTTTTTCAAAAGAGACATTCACCAACCAGGAGACATGTTCACCAAGAAACAACACTCAAAAACAGAAATCTAAAAAACAAAGTTAATACTGTAAAAACAAATTCTGTTAATACTGTTAAGACAAAAAGGGTGACAAGTGTTGTTAGGAAGAAAGGGGTTAATGCTGTTAAGCTCTCAGCATGCTGGGTTTGGAGACCTAAAATAAAGGAGATTGATCATGTCTCCAAAGCCAGTAGATCATACATCTGTAAACGTTTTGACTATGTTGATCCAACAGGCAGACTCAAGTCAGTGATGGATTGGGTCCCAAAGAGAAACTAATTCTCTTATGTTTCATATGCAGGGTGATCCACAAGTTTCTTTGAAAGATACATGCATTTTTTATAGTGGATGCTCCCGGCATATGACAGGAAACAAGTCTTTTCTGACAAATTATCAAGAATATGATGGAGGATTTGTTGCTTTTGCAGGCAGTTCTAAAGGAGAAAAAATATCTGGTAAAGGTACCATTAGAACTAGTAATTTAGACTTTGAGGATGTGTATTTTGTAAAAGAACTAAAGTTTAATCTTTTTAGTGTCTCACAGATGTGTGACAAAAATAATAGTGTTCTTTTCACTGAGACTGAATGTCTTATTCTTTCTCCTGATTTTAAGCAACCTGATGAAAATCAAGTAATGCTTAAGATTCCTAGAAAGGATAATATGTACAGTTTTGATCTAAAGAACATTGTTCCCTCAAAAGGTTTGACTTGTTTAATTGCAAAAGCCACAAATAATGAGTCTAAATTATGGCATAGGAGGCTTGGTCATATAAACTTTAAAACTTTAAATAAACTTGTGAAAGGAAATCTGGTTGCTTGTCAAAAATGACCACACTTGTGTTGCTTGTCAAAAAGGAAAGCAACACAAAGCCACTTGTAAGTCCAAGCTTGTGACTTCTATCAGCCAACCTTTACAAATCTTACATATGGACCTTTTTGGACCTACATTTGTAAAAAGTCTCATAGGGAAAATATATTGCCTAGTTATCACTGATGACTATAGCAGATTTAGTTGGGTTTTCTTCTTAGCAAAAAAGGATGAAACTAGTGGTATCCTTAGAAATTTCATAACAGGGATAGAAAACCAATTGAATCATAGGGTTAAAATCATCAGAAGTGACAATGGGACTGAGTTTAAGAACCAAGATTTGAATCAGTTCTGTAATTCAAAAGGGATTAAGAGGGAATACAGTAATGCTAAAACTCCACAGCAAAATGGAGCTGCTAAAAGAAAGAATAGGACTCTTATTGAGGCAGCTAGAACTATGTTGGCAGATTCATTATTACCTATACCATTTTGGGCTGAAGCAGTTAATACTGCTTGTTATGTACATAATAGGGTATTAGTGACTAAACCTCATAATAAGACACCTTATGAACTCTTAATAGGTAGACCACCCATTATAAGTTTCATGAGACCTTTTGGTTGTCCAGTGTCTATTCTTAACACTCTTGATCACCTAGGAAAATTCGATGGAAAGGCTGACGAAGGAGTTCTAGATGGATACTCTATACGTAGCAAGGCTTTTAGGGTATATAACCACAAAACTAGGAAGGTAGAAGAAAATCTGCATGTAAACTTTCTTGAAAATCAACCAAATATTATAGGAAATGGACCAAAATGGCTGTTTGATATTGATTTTCTAACCAATACTATGAATTATCATCCAGTTAGTGCAGGAAATAGAGCTAATGTTAATGCAAGTATAGAGACAAATTCTGATGCAGGACAAGCTGAAAAGGAAAAAGTCCCTGATCAAGAATACATCCTATTACCACTGCTGCATACAAGTTCTTATGGTCCTTCTACTTCTAAGGAAGATGTGTCCTCACCAAATGATGATGATGCTGGCAAAAAGGTGGAACAAGAACCAGCAAATGTGGAAGATTACACCTTGAAGGATGCTGTTAATAATATGATGAATCAAGAAAAGATGGCTATAAAGCATTCTGATGATGGAAGAAGCCAATTTGAAGAAGAGTATGATGCACAATTGTTTAAAGGAATGAGAATAAGAACTAGCGGTACTAACAGTTTTAATACTGTTAGAACTCCACTTAATACTGCTAGTGCTTCAAGAACAAGTTATCCTGCTGGGACATCAAGTGAACCACAATTTATGCCTATTGATGGATCAATTTCAATAGATATCAATGATTATCCAGATGATCTACTCATGCCTGAATTGGAGGATACCGCTGAAATTCATAGTACTAGCATTTTTGGCAGTGCTTATGATGATTCTCCAAATACACCTATTGATGATCAAAGTGTGTGTGCAAAGGCTGACTTTAACCACATGGAACCTTCCATAAATGTCAGTCCTATTCCCACAACAAGAATTCATTCCATTCACCCCAAAGATCAGATCATTGGAGATCCAAAATCAGCAGTACAAACAAGAAGAATGGCTAAGAAAAGTGAAGCAGGATTGGTATCCTTCATAAACAAGCAAAGAAGGACAAATCACAAGGATTTTCAGAATTGCTTATTTTCTTGTTTTCTCTCTCAAGTGGAACCAAAGAAGGTGAATCAAGCTTTGGATGATGTAAGCTGGGTGGAAGCTATGCATGAAGAGCTTCTTCAATTTAAGCTACTCAATGTTTGGACTCTAGTAGATTTACCTAAGGGAAAGAAGGTCATTGGTACTAAATGGGTCTTCAGGAATAAGAAAGATCAGAGAGGGATTGTGGTAAGGAAAAAATCCAGATTCGTCGCACAGGGTCATAGACAAGAAGATGGCATAGACTATGATGAAGTGTTTGCTCCTGTGGCAAGGATTGAAGCAATCAGATTATTCTTAGACTATGCATCATACATGGACTTCACTATGTTCCAAATGGATGTGAAAAGTGCATCTCTATATGGCACTATTTAAGAGGAGGTTTATGTTAACCAACCTCCAGGCTTTAAGGATCCAAAATTTCCCAATAAAGTCTACAAGGTGGAGAAAGCATTGTATGGTCTTCATCAAGCTCCTAGAGCTTGGTATGAGACTTTATCAACCTACCTATTGGAAAATAGATCCAGGAGAGGTGCTATTGATAAGACTTTGTTCATCAAGAAGATCAATAATGGCATTCTACTTGTCCAAGTATATGTAGATGACATCATTTTTGGGTCAACTAAGAAGTCTTTGAGTACTGAATTTGAGAAGCTTATACATAAAAGATTTCAGATGAGCTCCATGGGGGAACTCACTTTCTTTTTGGGTCTTCAAGTATAACAGAGAAAAGATGGAATATTTCTAAGTCAAGACAAATATGTATATGACATCTTGAAGAAGTTTGGATTTACTATTGTAAAGACAGCTAGCACACCAATGGAGACACACAAATCCTTATCATCCAATGCAGCTGAACCAGATGTTGGTGTCCACCTATACAGATCCATGATTGGCACATTGATGTATTTAACATCTTCTAGGCCAGACATCATGTTTGCTGTATGTGCATGCTCCAGATTTCAAGTTACCCCAAAGGTTTCTCATATGCATGCAGTGAAGAGGATCTTTAGATATCTTAAGGGTAAACCCACTTTGGGCCTTTGGTATCCTAAGGATTCACCTATGGATTTGATAGCCTATTCAGATAGTGACTATGCAGGGGCAAGTATTGATAGAAAATCTACCACTAGAGGTTGTCAGTTCTTAGGTTCTAAGTTAGTCTCTTGGCAATGCAAGAAACAAACCATTATCGCTAATTCAACAACAGAAGCAGAGTACATTGCTGCTTCTCACTGCTGTGGATAAGTTTTGTGGCTTCAAAATTAGTTACTTGACTATGGATATAACTTCATGAGGACAAAGATTCACATTGACAATGAGAGCACTATTAGTGTTATGAAGAATCATGTCTCTCATTCCAAGACAAAGCACATAGAGATTCGATTTCATTTTATAAGAGACTCTTATGAGAAGAAATTGATTGAAATGGTCAAGATACACACGGATAACAATGTTGCAGATCTTCTAACTAAAGCCTTTGATGTCACCAGGTTTGAGTTTTTGATTTCAAGCATTGGTATGCTTAATTCCTGATGCATGATTTAAGGGGAGGTTATATGTACACTAGAGGGTAAATACGATGAATACTTGGTTAATACTACTAAGCTTAGTTGATATCATGATTTACAACTTTGTACTGCTAGTACAAAAGTTAATACTACTAGGTTCAGTTAGTACTGCTATGTACATATGGATTGGTGTGACTGCTAGAAGCTTTCTCTGAAGGGAGGAATTTGATGGTAGAGTGTTCCTTCAGTGTTGGTTGTAAACCACACAACAAATGGTCATCAGTTCACCATGTCTAACAGACATCAAGAACTGGCTAGTCCAAAGCAAACGGCTCTGGGTAAAGACAAATCAAATCCATTTATGGTTGATAGTATACCAAAAACTATATGGTTATCAATGTACCATGTTCTTGTAATAAAGCATTGGCTAGTCCAAAGCAAACGGCTATTGGTAAAGACTTTCCAAATCCGTTTATGGCTGGTAGTTTGCCAAAAACTATAAAACAGTCCAATGACCCACCTCTCTCATGAGGTTACACACTTGGAAGTGGGAAGGATAGTTTGGAACTTATGGAATTGACGGCACACTATACCCAAATTGTCTGTTTTGTGAGGAAAAAGAATAAAGAGATTTGGTGAGTTCAAAAATAGAAAGAGAGTTGTGTGTGAAAAACAGAAATGAGTGTTTGGTGAGAAAAAGAATTGAGAGATATTTTGTGAGTTTAAAAACAAAAAGAGAGTATATGAGAGTTTACATTGGTGCTGAATATCTATAATGGATCAAGTTTGGATTTAATACTGCTTGGTATAACACTTAGTACTGTCAGTGTTAAGTTAATACTGCCAGACAAGTATTACTACCGCTGGATGAAGTTAGTACTGTTAGGCTTCGCATTGGTACTGCTAGACCAAACTTAGTACTGCTAGGTGACCGTTAGTACTGTTTGCGTCCTAACAGATTTTCCTCAATCAAAGAGCCGTAGAGATATTTCTGCCATATCTATAACTTATAGGGTTTGACTAATTGGAGACTTCTTGATTTATCTATATTATTAAACGATTTCTTCAAGATAAGTACAACTCTTTTACAGTCGGTGACAACATACTCTTTTAAACCTCACTCATAATTCAATTCACTCTACCAGAACCTTACACTTAATCACAAGAACTAATCCCACCTAATTCATCATCTTCTCATTCATCAAATGGCACAGTTGGAATTTTACGACAAGCATAATATGGTCGCATAGTTGGTTAAATCTGAAAGTAGTAAGGGTTTTGATGAAATCATAGATTTTTTTACTTCAAGCCATATCTACTATGCTCTTATTGAAAATCTCATCATTTTTGTGTCTCTTATTGAACAATTTTGGGAAACTGCTGTTTTGAGCACTACTGAGGAAGGACTTCAAGCTATTTCTACAACTATTGATGGACATGAAAAGCTTATAACTGAAGATTCTTTGAGAAGATATTTGAAGTTAGAAAATGCAGAAGGCATTTCTTCACTCTCCAATGAAGAAATATTTGAGCACTTAGCTCATATGGGATATGTGACTAATTCTGAAAGCCTTACATTCTTTAAAGGACATTTTTCACCCTAGTGGAAGTTCTTTATCCACACAATTCTACATTGTCTGAGCTCCAAGAAGACTGCATGGGATCAATTCAGTAGCAACATTGCTACAACACTCATCTGTCTAGCTACAAGCAGGAGGTTTAACTTTTCTAAATTCATCTTTGAAGCTATGGTTAAGAACTTGGATAGCCCACACAAATTCTTATTGTATCCTAGGTTTATTCAACTTCTTTTTAACAAACAACAAAGTTTACTCTTGCCTCATACCAGAACCTATCCCACTCCTACTCTGACAAGTAAACTATTTAGTAATATGAGGAGAGCCTCTAAAGGGTATTCAGGGGTAGTAACACCATTGTTTGAGAGTATGTTGGTAGAAGTACATGATGAAGAGCAACATCAATCACCCTTAGGGATCACATCTTCACCATCATTATCTCCACAACCCACTCAACCATCCCCTTCACCAAAACTAATTCAACTCACTCATGAGGCAGAGGAGACTGATTCTATGCCCCATGATTCACCTCTCCATGCTGTTCACTCACATAGAAGTGCTGAGGGTAGGCTTGCTCATCACAATGATTTTAACTGTTTTGGTTAACAAATTGGAAGTGACTAGGGGATTGATGGATTAGAGAAGGACTTACAGCAGACAAAAAAGACTTATAGTACTGCTCTCACCAAGTTAGTACTTAGAGTAAAGAAACTGGAGTACAAGCTGAAGTCTGGCAAGGCAAGGAGAAAGGCAAAGATTGTTCTTTCTGATGATGAACAGATTGCAGCGGATTCTTCCAAACAGGGGAGGAAGATTTCTCAAATTTATGAAGATCCAACAATTTCTCTACCTTTTTATTAAAACACTGCGAAAGCTTGATATTACAAGGGTGGTGGTAGTAGTAGTGATGGTGGTGTTTTTATGACGATTTACAAATGATATTACACGCCTTTTATAGGCCAAATGAAAAGGAATAAACTAAGAATATGCTTTTTGGCATAAAGCATATGCTTTGGCATCTGGCATATTCTAGGGAATAAACTATGGCATATGCCAAGGAATATTCTGAGCCATTATTTAATACAATAATTCACAATAATTAAACATAGGTGGGGCCAGGTGGGGCCGACGTCTTTTTATCTTTTGTGGACTTTGTAACATGCGTTTGTAGAATTTTGTTACATGCGGGCCCTTCGAGCTTCTGGACAAAGTGGAACGGGACGATTCAATTTTAACTCTTGCAGACAATAATCATCCCATCCCGGGTCCACAATTAAAATTGAATCGTCACTGCTTTCGTCATCTTCTAGAAATCCTTTCCTGTTGTAGCGGTACTTGCCATCGTCTTTGATTGCGTCATCTTCTGAGTGGTTAGATGTTATTGCGTCCCAATCTTTGTGCCAGGGCTTCCAGTTCGATGAGGATTCTTCTGGCTTCTTTGTTTTGAATTCGAACATCTTCTCTTTGGTCTGACCAGTGGTTGTCTTTGGTTGATTGTCCAAAGCATATTTGGGCTTTGCATTGTATGATTGCTTGTAGGTTTCGCATGGCTTTAACTGCTTCTTTTGCTGCTGAAAGTTCAAGGTCTTGAGCGACTGATCTCCATGCATCAGATTTATCCATTCTGATTGGGGTTTGATTGGCCTTGAGCTGGTAACGTTTGTATAGTGCTCCTGGTTCTTCAGGTGTGAAGATAGTTTTTGTGAAGATTCTAGGAAGTGGTTGGAAATCTTCATGACTTCTTCGCAGGTAGTCTTCATATTCTTCTGAAAGGCATTGGGGGACTGTAGAACTTCCTCCACTGAGTAAAGAGCTGCTGCTGCTAATTCCTTCATTTCTCCTGTGCATTCTGCAAAACAAAGGTTAACAAGTCTTGAAAGAGAATCAGCAAGGGTGTTATGTTTTCCTTCTATGTGTTCTATGTTAATTTTGACGCCTGTTCCTGTGACTGCATCTGCAAACTTGATCCATCTAACCCTTGAGGATTTATTGCTATTAGTTTTGTTGTAAAAACTAATGATGGCTTGACAATCTGTTCTTAGAGTGACTTCTTGTTTGTCAAGGTAGTAAATCTTCAATTTCTCCAGGGTGTTAATGCATGCATTGATTTCGTCATCAATTGTCGACTGATTATGTTTGAGAATTTGCCACTTGCTATGCACAAATTCCTTACAAGAACTTCTTGGATCCTCTTGCTCTTTTTTCCATTTGATTACTCCCTCCCCATCTCCCATACATCCATCTGTTTCCAAGATGATGTAAGCATTTTCCGTGGAATTTTCCAGGTCCCGAAAGTTTTGGAACTTTGTTCGTTGATTTTTTCCCTGACTAATACAACGTCAGATTCTATTCATTCTATTTTCTCCATGACGTATTGTTTTCTCGTATATTTGGCCTTAAAAGTAACCAAGCTTGGTATATGATTTCGAGCATAATTAAAGATTCCTAAGAATGACCTTAATCCTTTCTTTGTCTTCAGCTCTTCTTCATTGAAGTCACAATCCTCTTCTATGATATGTGGTTTGCAGCTTTAATTGTTCCTTCTCCTATGACTTGACTGCTCCCAAGAAAACCACTATATGAGACTGCTATCTTCATTTTTGTTGGAGATAAGACCAGAAAAGCCATTATCTTCACAGATCTTTAACATTTTTTCCAAATGTTTTGCATGATCTTTTTCATTTTTTGAGAAAACCAGTATATCATCAATATATACTGCGATGAATGATTCTGTTCCTTTGAAGCATTTATCCATCTTTCTTTGGAATACTGTTGGTGCATTTTTCAGGCCAAATGGCATGACTAGCCATTCATAGAATAGTCTCCTGGAACTAAAAGAAGCAGTCCAAGGGATTGATTCTCATCCCATAGCAACTTGTGATGGACCCAGATTTGAGATCCAAATTTATGAGATATCTTTGCTCCTCCTATTCGCTTGATGATCGTGTTTATGCCTGGTAGAGAGTACTGGTCCTTGTATGTGTTGTCATTCAAGGATTTGTAGTTGAATACCATTCTCTCTTTTCCTTTAACTTCTCTTCCTGTTACAGGATCAACTGTTGTTCCTGAATTTACGATCATCGCCATCCGTTCTGTGCCTGCTTTACTTTGGGCGTAGGCACAATTTTGAGAAGACTATCGACAATGTTTTCTGAGAACAAGTCTTCCTTCTGGAGTTACATGCTTTAAATGCTTGTCTTCTAATTGTAACAACAGAGATTGATTATAGTCCAGTTTACAAAGTTCAACCATTCTTTTTCCAATGCTTGAGGGTTTCTTCTCCAATGTATCCCTGCTAGTTTTAACCTATCAATGACATGATTGAACTGTTCTGAATGCCCACTTCCTCTTGGTTAAATAAAATGGATTCATTTGTTTCTAGGAATTCTTTCTTCATCGACTTCTAACTCAGCAATTCCTTCCTAGCACACTTTAGTTTGGTTAGAAGTCTTTGATTTTAGTGACTCTCTTGGTAAGAATTGTTATTTTCTTCTCCTCTATTCGAATTCCTCCTTTCATAATCTTAAGAAGTTGGCTTCCTATCACTATCAGCATTTCAATACCATTCTGTCCCTCATATCAAAAGCATATATGAGAGGTATCTTAATTTGCTTTTCCTCAATTATGAAATAACCTTGCTTTATTATATGAGTAGCCTGTTGACATTGAATTAAGCCATTAAAAGACGACAGTCGGGTTAGAGGTTCCAGAGCTTCTTCTGAATGACTCACATGTTTTTTATGCAACATGCTGATGCTCCTCAGTGTCTATTATTGCGGTGTCCAAAAGCTGTGCAGTTAGGAATATCAAATCACTTAACATTATAAATGATTAGTGACATACCAGATTTTTTTGGCTTGCATGGCTTCCCAAAATAATGAATCTCTGTTTCTACGCAAGGTTTTGCAACATGAATGTTTCCCAGTGTGGAAACCTCTCTTAGAAAACTTGACTTCTTCTTCTTCTTTTCTTCTTCTGCAACTGCGCTTTAAGTCCCATTTCTTCATCTTTTTGTTCTTCAATATCTTTTCCCTTTTCAATTCTGAGTTCTTCAAGACTTTCTGATTCAGATCTAACTGATCAATGATTTTATAGGCAACTGTGAGATCCCTTCACTAACAAGCTTTCTTTGACTGCCATATTTCTTCTTTCTTTTGCATAGCAGCTTTATTTTCATAGTACTCTTTGGCTTGATCTCGATCATCCTGTTGACTTGTTCATCTTTTCTTTCAAAAGTTCTTAAGAAGCTTTACATCATTGCAGTTGAAGACCTTTAATCTTCTATGGTTTTTGAGGCTGTTTTCTTTTGACATTAACTGTTTTGCCAAGATAATTTCTTGCACAAAGGGCGCATGTTGTGAGTTGGCATTTGGGACAGTTAAGTCTTGACGTGTCTGTGGTTAGTATCCCACAGAAATAGCAAATGGTATAGTTGGTGACGTGTTTTTCAGATCCATTTCGTGCGTTACAATTCTTTACTTTTGACTGGTAATAAATCTTTGTCTGGTTTCCACGAGTCTGACTGATTGAACCGATTTTATGCTACTCTTTGTTGGTGTCCAGATGAACATAAAGCATGATGACCGTAATTATCGCTATCTTCCAGATCGTCATCACTTTCATCACTTCTATTGCCATGAAAACTATTTTCTTCGAGTAAGATATCTTAGACCATAACACTGATACTTTGATAAGTATCACCTTCTCCTTCTAATATGCTATAGACACTGCTGTCATCAAAATCTGCTGAAACAATATCCCAGTTGTCATCAAGATCCAGTTCTTGATAACACTATCTTGCAATGTTTCCTTCCTTGTTTATCATATTAGCCACGATAACGGGTCCTTCTAACAGGAATTAACTACTGCCTCACTTGTGATGTAATATTTTGTGTCATCTCAATTGCTTCAAGAGCAGAATATGCCCTGGGTTATACGGTTCGCCATTGGTTGCCTACATTAACTTTCTCACTTTTCTCCAAGAAATATTCTCCACAAAAGCTAACTTGCTTTGTTGTCAAACCATGTTATATTTGTTAAGTCTATTAATTGTAATAGACTCCCTAGCTGGATAATTACTTCTACCATGATAAGGCCTGGGTCTGATGTAAATAACTAAGTCATTAACTCCGGATTTCTGTCCACGCGTGGTAGATGGTCCACTGTGATTTGTAATATTCACCATACCTCCATTGAATATTTACATTTTTCCTTGAGGATAACCAAACAGATAGTTCTGGCCTATAAAATGGTTGTGGATACTGTTGTGCCGGTGGATAGACGGTGGCCCCATGATGAATACATGTGGGGGTTGATAACATTGTTGAATTCTTGTGTGAGGATGAAGAAGGGAAAGCATGATTCTTCAAGTTTTTGATTATATTGCTTCCACTTGTATGACAATTTCGAAACTATGGGGTACGTAAATCATCATCATCATTTTCTTCCTTAGAAATATCAAGAAATTCTTGCTGATTCTGTGCAAGTCTTTCCTGTATGACAAGAATTTCTCCGCAAGTCGTCAATTCTGGGGAGAGGATAGCGGTTCTTTATAGTTAACTTGTTTAATTCCCTGTAGTCAATACACATTCTTATCGCACCGTCTTTCTTCTTAACAAAAAGCACGGCTGCTCCCCATGGTGAATGACTGGGTCGAATGAGGCCTTTCTCTTGAAGCTCTTTTAGTTGGTTCGACGATTCTAACATCTCTGACGGAGCTAATCGGTATGGTGATTTAACAACTGGCGACGCGCTTGGAATCAGATCAATGCGGAATTCTATCTCACGCACAGGAGGTAATCCTGACAGATCATCTGGAAATACCTCAGGGAAGTCTCGGACAACCTGAATGTCATCAAGCTTCTTCTCATCAGCCTTGATACACGCAAGTGATCCAGGATCCTTTTTCGGCCTCTCGCCTTAGACTTCAAGAATCTCACCATTCAGAAGAGGAATACGGACAATCTTTTCATAACAATCTATGACAGCTCGATGGTATGACAACCAATCCATACCAACAATGACATCAAAACTTCCTAGTCGGGTTGGGAGTAGGTCAATTTTGAACACGTGATTAAGCAAGACTGGGGTACAACCTCGTAAAACAGTGTTGGTACTAACCACCTTTCCATATGCTAACTCTACTTCATAACTAGTATTTAAAGCGATTGGGGCAATATCAATAAAAGGTGTAAATGCAGAAGATACAAAACTCTTCTCAGCACCAGAATCAAAGAGGATGCAAGCGTAGTGATCATTAAGAAGAAACATACCCGTGACCACATTCGGATTCTGCTGCGGATTTTCAACCACCACGTAAGCTCTTGCACGAGCTCCCTTATTTGGAGGGTTCCTTCCCTTAGGACACCTGTTCTTGTAGTGTCCCTTCTCCCCACAACCAAAACAGGTCATATTCTGCAAAGCATTTCCTCCTGCATCTGGAAACCTAACCCGACAATCCTTCTCCTCATGACCAAGCCTACCACATTTACCACACTTAGGAGGGCATTGTCCATTGTGGTGAGAGTTGCAACGGTTGCACTTTGGTAGATTTCCAGCATAACCTCTACCCTCGGCTGGGGCTGCAGCATAGGCCCTGGCAGTTTCCTGCCTCCTGTTTTGTTGTTGGTGATAGTTGTTGTTTCGGTTGCGGTTGTTGTTGTTGTTATTGTTGTTGTTATGGTTATTGTTGTTGGTGTTTCTTTGATGGTCTTCCCACTTTCTTTTATTGCTTTCCCCAACTCTGGTAGCCCTACCCTGAACTGCTTGCTCAACCAGTTCGCGGGCCATGTTGATGGCATCATGCAGAGTTGCAGGCTTTGAAGAAGTGATATTTCCTTTGATTCTTTCAGGGAAACCACGAACATACTTCTCAATCTTCTTCTTTTCAGTGGGCACCAATTCAGGACACATCAAGGCCAGCTCATGGAAACGATTGTTGTATGCCTCGATGTCATCTCCTTTCAGAGTCAGAGTCTAGAGCTCTTGCTCCATCTTTTGGATTTCAGTTGCTGGGCAATATTCCGTAGTCATCATCGTCTTAAATTTAGTCCATGGAATATGGTTAGCATTGACGAGCCCTAGGGTGTGCACGTTCCCATTCCACCATGTTAACGCACGACCCTCGAAAGTACTAGCAGCAAACATAACCTTATCTTCTTCAGCACACTTGCAAGTTTCAAACACTTGCTCCACTTTCTCTATCCAACGCCTTAACCCAACAACACCCTCCGTTCCATTAAAAGTGTGAGGTTTTCCATTCATAAAAGTCTTGTGCAAACAACCGTGCACATTCATAGTTCCTCAAGCATTCCCAGGGTTTCCTCCTGAACTTCCAGCACTATCTAGATTAGCCCTAGACTTTTCGTATTCTTCAATAGCTTTAGCCACACGCTTTTCCACCAACCGCTTAATAGATTTCTTTTTCAATCTTCTGGGCGGCATGATTCTGTCAATAATACAAGTACAAAATCCGGTAAGAATTTATAAGAGTACATTGAGTCGAGGTATATGATACTACCCGAGAAAATAAGAATTCTATAATAATCATGAATTAATCAGAATGGTCAATATTTATATAATCGATCGATACGAATGAATAGTAATACGCTAGAAGATAGACATAAGGGATCGAATTTAAACCAAGTATTATATATAAAATATATAATACAACAATGATAATCAGAAGAGTAAGTAAAGATCAGGGAATGCGCGCGCGGATATCGGATCAGCGATGGAGGATTCTGTATTTTTAAAATAAAAGTAAGGAAAATCTTTTAAAAATTTTGGTTATAGACTAGGTTTTGAAAATGACCCAGTTCCCTATAACCTTGGCTCTTGATACCAATCTGTAACACCCCCAAATTCTGGTATGCAGCGGAATGGTAACAATGGGGTGCTACGTCAAAGTACAACAATCAAGATATAGGAAACGACCTTAAATGGACGTTTTAAGATAAGATTTCATTCGATGCCATAGCAAAATATCAGAGTTCATACATTAGGTCCCATATGTTTTAAAAGTCATAAACATTTCCACATACGTTTTTAATTAAACAAAAGCTTCATACTACCAAAAGGTGACTTAAGTTTTTATAGATAAAAGTTGCATTGAATTTAAATAAACACAGAATCCATCTTCATTGATATCCATCACGGCTCCCATCCAAGCTTATACCTTAGGACCTGAAATTAAACATGCTAAAAGTCAACACAAAGGTTGAGTGAATTCATAGGTTTGTCTGTAAAAGTGTGGATCACAAGATTTAAGTAATGGTAGACTATGAAACAAATTCAGTAGTCCAAAACATGTATTATTGCGCTAAGCTCATGACCCCGAAGCCTTAACTGTCTGTCTGCCCCAAATAGGTAGGGTGTCTGCCAAAACAGCCTACAGTTCTCTAAATGTTAAATGCACCATGATCAACTTGTGACCATAAATTCCGGTGGGGATTGTTAGTCCCGATAGATCTATCCACAACACTAGCGCTCACTATAATAGCAATTGACGGTTCATGATATTAGGGACTTAGATGGCACTGTGGTAACTTAGGCAATAATAATCAGGCAATAATCTGGATAGCATACAGTTTAAAACACTTGTGTCCGTAGTAAAACAAGCATGTAATTTCACCCCGTAGAGTTTGTAAAACAAGTAGATAGAAATGGGGCTATGAACTCACCTCGAGTGAATGGTAATCAACAAGTATTCACAATAGAAAATGCGTCACGCTTACGATCGAATGCAACCTAATCCAATATAGGTCGTATAAGTACTAAACACTTTGATTATTTATAGGTCGTATAGCTCATCATACTATCGTTCGGGCTATCATAATTAAGAGGTCATGTAGTGACGTATGAGGAGCTAGGACACTTTAAATCGTAAATCCAACAACTCGTCGATACGCCACCCCGAAGAGGCCTCATTATGAAACTCCCTAGTAATATAGTACTTTGATTAACTAATACCACATATAATTCTATATAGCTACATCACCATCTAATCGTTTTAGTGAAATCATATTTATAAAGTAAAAACGTTTATAAGTATACTTTAGTAAAACTGGCGTAACTTTCTCGTTTTAAGTCCGTTTCTTTCGTTTCTTACGTCCACGCCTTCGTATTAAGACGAGTTATCAAAATATAACATTTTCAAAATCTGAGTCTTCTGATGAACAGTGCTTTTTACTGTTCATACCAGTTATAAACTTATTTTTATAACTTTTAATTAACGTAAAACCCATAAATGCCGTATTTTATTCGTTATAATTCCGTTTTTAGCGATTCTTTCGAGCACATTCTCATAATTGAATGTTCTTTTTGTTTATGAGGTTTACAAAAATGTATGTTCCTGAGATGAACAGTATCTTTTTATAAAAATAGTTTTATAAAAGTATTTTTATACATTTTAAGTATATAAACTCGCGTAATTCATAACTTCTTCGTTTTTAATTGAAAATTTACAATTCTTATTGTTTTGGAATCCTAAAAATATGTGTGATTTAATAAAAATGCCAAACCTTCTGGTTGTAGAGTTTTTATAATAAGTTTTTATAAAAATTCTTTTATACGCCGTTTATTATCGTAAAACTCGTAAACTACGTATCTTTTTCGTTATAAATCGGTTTTTCAAGTTTCTTATATGCCCGGAATCGTCATGAGATGTAGTATTTTTATAAAATATAAAACCCATGTCCAAAAATTCGGACCAAAACAGCCCCTAAATATTTTTTTGAGTTTATTTACATTACTTTGGTTTTATGTACTTTTTAACTACATATATTACTACAAGTCCTTTATAACTACTTATATTATAAGTCTCATATATTATATAGTCCATTTGTCCATATTTTGTCCAAGATCATCAAGTCTGTGAAACCCCGTAAGAGATTAGGTTCCTCCTTTGGCTAAGTGAAAGTTATACACCGCGAGTTTACAAATTTTACCGTTAATCTCAACGATAAATCATTTTATGATCGTCATACATTACTTTTTGTCCTAGAAAGTTTAATTTGCTCGCGGATATCATCATTATTACTCTGTGTCTAAAAGGAAATTTTAGTATGAGTAACGATAAAAACCATACTTAGTTCACTTTTGTGAAACAAGACGATTTACTGGTATCACTTTATAAAACCGTCTACATACAAATTAATAACCATGACAACTATAATCGAATTCAATAAAGATCAAATAAATTACATATATATGAAAACCCATACCAGGTATATACATATAAATGCCTATATAAACAAATACACAATGATAATAAAACACTGTCATTACAAGCCTTCCATACTACCCTACCCATTCTCTTATCTTGAATATCTCCATTCACATGCTACGTATGGTAAACCTGATACAATTTCAATTTCAAAAGCAAGAAATAGTGAAAATTCTTTAATAGTATTAGAAAAAGGGTAATGATGATAACAGTATTAGAAAGTTACAGTATTATAAAATTACACTATGGTTCAATAGTAGTATAGGGTCATTCCATATGCAACACTTCAGTAACCAACCAAAGACTTCGAGTATAAATCAGGAACCATGCATAAGCAAATGTATCACAACTAAAACAATAAGTAAATTATATGGTTTAAGTTCAAGTTCCATTGAAGTGCAAGAACTAAGTAGGCGTCGGCTTAGCAGGAGTAGCAACCAAGAATGATTTGAGTTTCTCTCGTCACCACCATCTCCTCTCGTCATCTATCGAGCTTGGACCTCGGTAAGTAACTCTCGTGGCTTAACGCATAACTTTATTATGCCATGTACATTTATAAGCATACATTCGACCCAAAAACAGAGGCACGTCTAGCCTTGCTAAATGAGGACATCAGGCTTGCACGACGTGTACACGACCATACGGTGCAAACCCTGCATGGTTCGTTTATTCGCACCCATGTAAAGGCTATGGCCGTGTTGTGCATGAAATGAGCGAAACATAGTAACATTAATAAATAACACATCACGCGTATAAGCAAGTAACGAACCTAAAAGCTTTGTGAAAACCCTAGTCAGGTGGTGATCGGATACGTTGGCTCGGTAGGAATAAATAAACCTTAGGGTTGCGTATGAGATGTTGTAGAAGCCGTATATTGTGACCTCGACGCGTGACCGAGCAACCCAAAACAAACCTCAACGACCTCTTTGCTTGTTGTGGGTGCGTCACAGATGCCATTAAGGACGAGCAACCCTTGCTTGTTGTTTTGTACCAACTCTCCACACCTAACCAATACCGACTTGTATCGCTTACACGTAAGCGAGCCATGGCAAGTTGTTACTTACTGTTACGGCTGCGCATTCTGTAGGAAACAAGGAGGTCGCCTTGTGTCTCAAAATTTAGTTCCCTAGTTGCTAAACGTACGAGTCGTAAACATATGCAAAGTAAATAGAAACTGGTGTATGTATATATGTTGTTGTGTTGGTTGGACAGCAAAAAGGAAACCAAAACAGTGATTATTGAAACTCACTATTGTTGTGCAGCAAAAAAAAAGAAAGAAAAGGAAGGAAGGAAGGTACAAGTGACTGTATATATACACGAGGGGTAGGAGAAGACACCAAACCAGTGGGTACCACCCACTGTCGTTCGACCCAAATCAGAAAAGAAAGAAGAGAAAATAATAGCCATGTGGGGTGTGTTATTTAGAAATAATGCTTGTGATATTTAATTTGTAAACTTTAAACTTAAAGAAGCATGAAAACGTGCAAGTTATCCGCGCCTCGAGTCGCCCCAGTTAAATCCGAAAGAGTTAAGAGGTTATTTAGCGAGCAAAATGATTATTTCGATAAATAAAAAAATTTAAATAACACTTTTGAGGACTTAGAAATGGGTAGCGACGAAACCAAGTTTTTAAACGGGTAAATAAATTTAACACGGTTTATAAAAACGTATTTAACGCTAAAAATACTTCAAAGTCTATTCGCGTTTTAAACATGGAAAGTCATAAGAATAAAATAATATAAAATATAAAAAGTCTCATATATTGTATACCCGATACTATTTGGAAAGTCGAGGATTAAAAACGATCACATGAAAGTTTAAAAGGTTAATTTAGTAGTTTACTTAATTTAGAGACTAGGAGGACTAAAATTCGTTATTTTAGAACCTAAGGATATTTGTTATAAATTAATAATCTTTATAAATTAATTAAACGAGTCATGCGAACCGCGATATATATATATAGAAAACCGATAACTATATTAACGACTTCGATGTAAATAATTAAACGCGATGAATATAAACCTAGTAATTTACAAATAACATTTATATTTTCTTTAGATCACACGAACTTGTAAGTATAAGTGCAACGCACAATAATATCAATAGACCCTGAAGATACTCGTAGTTGTAGAGTCGCCCCTGGAGCCAACGGTTTAATCAACGCGTTGACAACGTAAAACATTAACTCATAAACGACAATACCCTTTTTGACCCATTTGTGTAATTCATTATATACATTAAGTTTCAGAATATAAACTCAAATTTATCATAATTACTTAGGTGTTTGACTGAGTCACTATTTGACGTACACTGATCCATTATCAATTCCAGATGATTAACCGACAAGGTGAGTTTTCATAGCCCTTGCTTTACTATTTAAATCATCTTTTGGGGTGAGAACATTGCTTATTTTAACAGTTGAACACAAGTACATTTACTGATTTACTATTGGGTCTAAGTCCCTATTCAACCCATATTACTATATTGCCCAATTTATCATGAACCGTCAATTCCTTGATCAATTGGATTGGTTGAGGGAGCGCGAATGTTATGGATAGATCTATCAGGATTGACATCCCTGTTTGTCTTGGACTGACATTAGTCAAGCAAACACAGTTTCATTTGAGTCAGTTACGGATGTCGCGGGTTGGACATCTGCATGGGCTTATCTATGATGATTCATGTTAACGTTTCGGTGTCATGAGCTTAGACAATAGTAAATACTTTTCATTGTGATATATAGGATTACTATATTTCATGCTATGGTTATAAATCTTGTGGTTCATCACTATTATCAAACAACAAAACCTATGAACTCACCAACTTTATGTTGACACTTTAGCAATGTTTTTCTCAGGTGATCTATATTACGGAATATATGTAGTCTGCATTGGTATATTGGCATGTAGAGGTCTATCTCTCGTAATAAGTCCTCTTCACGCCATGAAGTCACAATCCCAAACCCAGTCTTCTACTGCAGTGAATTTAGGGGTGTGACAGATTGGTATCAGAGCCACTTGGTTATAGAGAACTAGGTTGCATTAGTAACTCTAGACTATAACTGGCTCTTAAGGACATATCATAATAGCATACGCACTATTTATTACTACTTACTTCCTAAGTCAACAATTGTTTGGCACGATATCATTAAATAACTAAATTGCCACTCGTCTGTCATGAAAAACATGACTACACATTATCATTTACCATCTTGGAATAACATATCTTATGGATTACGTATTTGTATCATCCTAGCGCAAGGAAACTATCATGACTCTCACCAAATAATTAACCCTATAACCAACATCACATTACGAAGAGTCACATACACAATATTATGAATTTTGTCGGTGATTACATCCTTACTATATCATTTTATGGGGGTCACCTACATAAACACTTCGGGATACCTTGCTAATCACCCACTCGTTACTTCACTACGCGAGGATTCTTTATAGCAACCTTTGTGAAATACATATACTACTACTACTATGTCGGTATACACTTAAAAGTATTTTAAGGTATACAAAAATCTACCAAAAAGCACGTATCGCTTGAGTACACCAATAATTGGCGAATGTCGCATCGTTTGGGAACATGAACAACAAATCCATAATAGAAACAAATTAAAACATGACCGGTAAAGGTAAGAGACAATAGTCGCAACTAGCAGTCACAAACTACGGGAAGACATAAAAGTCTACACCCTGAGCCAAAAATAATATAAACTCTACGAATATGCACCTATTGACCAGAATCCTACCACACTTTCCAGCCACCGACTTAGGCCTTAACATAAGGATACCGCTAATAATTGCGAGTAAATATCCCAAACGAACAAGAAACCTACCAATGCCAAAATCCAACACTCCTGGACACATCCTCGAGACATAGTATGCATAACCATTCAAAACACGCAATACATCTTATCTCAAAAATAAATGGCACCTACAAGTTAAATTTTTACCCAAATATGGAATATAAGAAGAAGAAACCCTATTTTGTCGTATGCAGGGTGTATTCAAGAAATGTCTCAATCACTTTCCAGCAACGTACCTGACAACTCCCCGGAATAGGAAGCTACCACGGGACATTCCATTCCAAGAAGACATGACTCGCCAACCTCTCAAGCAATCCAAATACCTGAACTGGAACTAACTTTAACCCCTGCTACAGGGCGTGAACACTCCCAAGATATAAATAACCTCAGTGTTCCTGCACTAATATCACAAGCGCCGGGGCCATCTCAAAAAAGAAGTAGATCACCATCATCGCCATTCTTTCCGGATGCCATTACCTTCTCTGACGATAAACCAACATCCGAGACATCAGAACTCAACCCAAAAGATGTAACGGCCAGACTAGAGGACCTGGAAGTAGAGATTGACACACTTCATGCAGACACCGAGGACAAAGAGCTCCTGATCTCCGAATTGCAGGATTCTCTAGCAGCTGCCGAGAGTGAGATCGCAATATTGCAGATAAGGGTAGCGGATACCGAGAGCAGGCGTGCTGAGGATCATGAACAAATTCAGAAAATTCTAGCCCGCCTAGGCCTGTAAGCAAGACAGCCAGACTCGCTATAACAATGTATCCCAGCTTGCAAGGAAATTAATAAAGACTTGTACTTTGCTTTCATGAAATAATAAATGAAATAACAATTCGGCCCTAAAAAGTTTCTGGGTACATTTACCCAGTATAAGGGAAACCATATAATTGATAATTTTTAGAATCAAATGACAAGCATCGTAATGTGTCAAGGAAATAACACTATCGAAATTACTGCTCAGTGCAAAACAAGTATGCTCGTTGCCCAACAAATGAAGAGTACAATCATGTGCCCGGAAAATGGAAATAGAGAAGCTATTTCTGAGGAACACTATGAAGCTTGAAGATCATTTCAAAAGGGCCACACATAGTACTTCAGACAAGACACAGTAACCCCTACACAAAATCAAATTTCTTTCCTCCACTATTCGACATTTTGTCAGTCCGAAATAATTTCTCTCATCAATAAACGCCTTTTCAATAAAATACTAAATACATCTGAAAGATTACCAGGTAATGACTTCCAATCATACCAAGATGCGAGGAGGGGTACATAGCAATATATGACTATAACGAGAAGGGTGAAACAATAAAATAAACAACGCGGAAGTCTATTCAACCAGATCCATAATATTTCTGTTCATAATACAACAGAATACAAAATATAGGGAATACAACAAAAATGTAAAATGCTAAAACAACAGATACATCACCGCGTGAAAAGAAACACATCGGATAGATCAGCAAAATAAGCGATGTGATGATTATGATCATGACGGGAGTGAAAATCTCGATTGGGAACCCCATGAGGATTGGTAATCAACAGTTTTGAGGAAAAGGAGGAGAAACGTGAAATTGTGAAGTGAGAGATAAATTAAGATGAGGAGGGAGTAAAGTGAAACTTATAAGAAAAAGGGGCGGCGTAGTGGGTAAGAGCTGGGAGGAATATCAATTTAAAATAATTATGTCTAGCAAGAGCGATCACAACCAAACCCTAAACTTACAACAAAAGTTATTATTCGAAATAACTTATACGCTGAGATAATAAAATTTTCAAACACATAGATAATACATGCCATCATACGAAACGATATACACGTAGTAAGATAAACACATAAGGTGAACATAAACTTTCAGAGGACCACAGGTGTGGTAGAAAGTAGCAAGGGAATAATAGACCACAAATCAACATATAACGTAACATCATTCATCAGGTGTTTGGGAGACACGACAAATTGTATACCTCACGAGTCTTGGTACCGACTATGCTTACAATCACAAACAAATAACTAAAGGAAAAAGGGGATGTCAATGTAAACCTAAGGTATACATAGCCTGATCAACTATGTATAAGTTAGGTCGACAGAGATATGCTCAATAATATTCGATGTAATAACAAAAGTTTGAACGCATACACATTTTACTCATTCATCACATTAAAGACAATACTCAAGAAAACGATGAAAGACTACGATTCATCATAATACATCATGAGGATTAAATACTACATAAACAAAACAAAGTTAAAGGTGAAACATTTGATGATTTTTCTAGAGGATTCAGCATAAGACAAATTAAAATGCTCAAGAATAAAATGACAATACAACCCGCATGCCTACATATGAAAGCTACTTTTTCTAGAAAACGTCCACGCCAATCGCCACAATGATGAGTGGCACAATAAGCCCTAGTATTGCAACGATGTACTGGTGATCCTCTTCCTGTGGAACACTCGCCAAATAACAACCAACCACCACAACAAACACAACCGTAATCAAGGGAACAAGATACGACATTTTAATCCAAGGATGAATGGAAATTTAAGTGAGGAAGCTTATTTCGTTTTGAAAAATTTGGGAAATTGCCAAAGTATATATATAGAGTGGATGTAACGGCTCGCCACACTTCTAAACATTGAAGCCCCACTTGTCACTTTCGTTCTCTTCTTAACCCATGCCACGAATAAGATGCTTAAATTCAGGGCAAAAGTTCCCGACTTGAAAGACTGCGACACCCCATAAAAGTTTAAATATTATTTCAAACCCTAAAGGTAAAATCAATCACCGAAAAAGTTTCAGATTGTTAAAATAATTACTTTGGGGAAAAAATTACAAATTAATAACACTATCCCTAAATCACTTTATAATACTGAGAGGGACAACAATCATGTTCACTCAATTATTCAATACAGAATTATCACGCAAACACTTTAAAATACTGTATGGAGATAGTAGTCATAGTTACTCAATTATCCCATTCAAGATGCATCATGGCAAGCAACAGTCACGAAGCAAACATTTTTTTACTACAGAAATCAAATGCATTCATTCGAACTTACTAGGTTACTAACATAATAATTGTGGGTTGCAAGAGTAGAAATGCAAATACATAGTTAAGACAACAATGTTTTATTCAAAGTAGTACGACAACATGGTTACAACAATCCTTAGACCATTAATCCGATGACTCGCAATCTGAGTCGTACCTCACTACCCCAAATTCTAAAAAGAATGTATCATTCTCAGCTTGTTCTTGCCTAATTTTCTCCTCTTGCGCCTTTTTGTTCATGGCCTCTTCTTCCAACATTTCTTTTAGAGCTTCTTCATCCATACATAGTTGATGTAACTCTTTCTCGGTAAGAGGGAAATCAGCTTGTGATGATGAGAAACCTATACCTCCATGTGTACGGCTGGAGTATTTTTCCTGGAACCAAGCCGACTTAGTCTCCATTTGTTTCTCTAGCTGTGCCACCTTTCCATACATAGAAAGATGCAACTTGTGATCCTTTTCAAAACTTTCTTTTAAAAGAGTGCAAATCAAAGTACGGCTCTCTTGAGGAATGTCGTTGCATTTCTCATAAGCCTTTCTAAAATCGTCCCTAACGGTGCATGAATCTTCAAACTGAAAGGCCAAATCCAAAAGCACATCCTGACGACCTTTATATTCGTAAATTAACCTCTTTACCAAGGCTTCGATTTCAGAGTCGGTGTGGGGAAGCGAGTATTCCATTCGAAATATCTTTGTAGTGGGATTTAAGTTTGAAAAATTGAGAAGAGTAAGGTGGTATTTATAAGACAAAGAGGGAGAAGGTAAATAAGTTAAGGCCTTGTCGTTTACTTCAACGGACATATTCCAACATTTTGTCACCTTGGCTCGTCCTGATAGCGAGGTATTCATTTAGGGATATGTAAGGACCAGTTTAAGAGCAAATACCCTCACTCGTTCGCAAATCCACAATCTCTTACAACGCCTTGATTTCGGGACAAAATCTTCTAACCTGGGGAGGCTGTGGCACCTCGTAAGAAAATTTGGTTCTCTTTTCGTTAAGTAAAAGTCATGTACTGCAGAGAAAAGGTGGGGCTATGAACTCACAAAGTATTGAAAGGTAATTATACTGTAGTAAAATATACAAGTTTGTAAACGAGCATGTATTCCCCTCGCGGGTTTATAAAACATTGAAAAGATTGAAATGCGAGACTATGAACTCACCTTGAGTGAATGGAAATCAACAAAGTATTTCAAATAGAAAAATGCTGTCACGAAAGGAATCCGAAGGGCAAACTAATCAATTATAGGTCGTAATTATAGTACCGTGTAAGTTACTTGGATTTAATCTATAGTTGTTACATCGTACTATCGTTCGGGCTATCATAATTTAAGAGGTCATGACATGACGTTCGAGGAGTTAGGACACTTTAAATCGTAAATCCAACAACTCGTCGATACGCCATCCGAAGAGGCCTCATTATGAAACTCCCTAGTAATATAGTACTTTGATAACCACATAATATTCTATCTAGCTCAATCACCAACTAATGGTTTTGGTAAAATTGTGTTTAATAAGTTAAAACGTTTATAATTACCGTTTTTTAGTAAAACTAGCATAAACTTTTGCGTTTTTAAGCCCGATTTCTCGCGTTTCATTATGCCCATCTTTTCGTATTAAGACGGTTATCATAATTTTGACATTTTCCGTATTTTGACCCTCTGGTGTGACAGTAACTTTACTGTTCACCATCAGACGTAAATTTTATTTAAGTTGTATTTGTCGTCGTAAAACCCGTAAATGTCGTATTTTATTCGTTATAGCTCCGTTTTTAGTGATTCTTTCGAGGACGTTCTCGTAATTAAAAGTTATTCATATTTTTGATGTTTTAAAAATTATCATTTCTGTATTGAATAGTAAATATTTTTAAAAATAGTTTTTTAAAAGTACGTTATCGTCGTAAACTTGTATCTAACGTATCTTTTTCGTTTTTAATTCGGTTTTTTCGAGTTTCATTATTATCCATTTTGGATATCGTCATGAGGCTGTATTATTTTTATGTAATGTATAAACCTCTGTATGAAGTCGAAATCAAAATCAACACCTTTTATTATCAAGTGTGTTCTATTTTAAAGAAGTTTGTTTTATTTAACTTTATAAACCCAAAATTATACAAAAATCATGGTTATACTTAAACAACTTGTCAATATATTTATTAATCCATTTTTCAATGATTTATATAATCATTTTGATTAAGAATAAGTGCTTAAATCATAAACATAATGTGAAAACTCTTTTTACATATAAAAAGGTCCTAAGTGGTTTGATTTAGCCATAAAGACATGTAAACATATATAAAATGATGAAAGTAAAGACATGAGGTTTTTGATTAACCTTTTTATGATCGTTAGTGATGTAACTCCAAAGTATCTAAACCCTTGTTTTGATATTAAAACCTAGCTTTCCATTCTAAACTCCATAGTTTACACTTTTCTTGATTAATACTTGAAATGCTTAGCCAATGTTGGAGACACTCTTAGTATACCTTAGAATGGTTGTGTATAGAGTGTATGGGTTGTATAAAAGTTGATATGGTTTGGTAGAGTGCTTTGAGTTATGCCGTAGCATATAGTGATGGGGAGGGAAAGATTGTTTTGATTTTCTAGTTAAGTGTAAAGCATATGTGTTATTTCTCTTATGTATACATGTATATAAGGTGTTAAACTAGTCAAAGGAACATGGTATGGTGCAAGGGATGGTCCTTAGGTCTTAGGGATGGCCTTATGAGTCAAAAGACAAGGTAAGGTGTAGTAATAAAGAGGTATGGCTAGTATTAATGAGTTATGGTGCACCTTGACCAAAATGGAAGATTTTCTTTATATCTTTGCCATAAATTCGGCATAGATATGATATACATGATATATTTTGCAACTTTTATGTATTGGGTATAAAAGTGGGTATTTGTTGAAGCGCAGAAAAGTTTTGGTGGTTCCGGGAGTGCCTAAACGCAATTTATCGTGAAACGTATACACTTTACGTATCCGATAAAAATAAAATGAACAAAGTTAATAATTATCCTCAAAATAATTATATAACCCTTGCTTGATGTAAACATTTAATTGTTTGATGCCCGTTTACATTGAACGCTAATTTTTAGCTTACGCGATTTTTACTTAACTATTAAAATTAAAAGCGAACGCGAAAGAAAAAAAACTTAGTAAAATATATAACGTCGTTCGTTGATCAAAAATACGAGTTGTTACAGTTACCTCCCGTTTAATTGAGCCCTTGTCCTCAAGGCTCAGGTTGCAACACCTGAAGAAGGTACGGGTTCAGAAAAGAGATGTGGAAATTTCTTTCGGATTTGTGTTGATAAAGGAGGGTAGTTTTAATTTGACTATCTCAGCCTATGGGCTGATTCTTCCTGAATTATACATAGGTGATCAAGTTATGTATATTTGAGAACTAACGATGCAATGCTCATTTTGTCAAAATAGTGTTATGTTTTTATGAGATTTGAGAGAGTGACTTGTATAACTAAGATAGAGATTTAAAGTAACATTGGCGAAATGAAAAGCCTCATGGCATAAATGAATGATGGTATCGTGTAAGAGAAAAAGAAAGTAGCTCATATATATATGGGTATTCTCATATAATACCAGTATTGGTGCTCAAGAAAGCAAATGAGAAATCAGGAAGTACGCAATAATCGAAGTGGTCAATATTTATATATCTGGACCGGATACAGGTAAATAGTAGATGTCACTAGGATAGCGTTAAAGAGAGCGAAAATAATAGTCTTGTATTAAATACTCTTATCCATGTAATAGTAGTAAAGAGGCAAAAGAGAGCTTATAAGTTACCTGGGAGCAAGCGCGTGCGGATATCGGATAAACAAGGAAAGGGATCTCTATATTTTGGATAAACATGGACATAGTCTAGAGGTCTTTGAAACCGAGCCATAGTTCTCTATGACTTCAGCTCTGATACCATTGTAACACCCCCAAAAATCAGGACAACGCAGCGGAATGGTAAAAAAAACATTGGGGTGCTACTTCAAGGCAACAAAACACAAGTCACGGATAAACGACCTTATATTGGACGTTTTAAATAAAGTCTTTGTTCTATTTAATAAAAGATAAGAGTTGAATCAGGTTTCATTTATATGTATTAGAAAACTTTGTTTAAAACGTTTGACAAATTAGTACTCAAGTTTTAAGCTTAAAAAAATATTATATTATATATCCGCGCGTCTCGAAATGCTCCAATGCTCACTAGCAATAATTAGTAAACCTGAAAAATACTTGTAAAACGTCAACAATAATGGTGGTGAATTCATAGGTTATGGTAAAATGCGGTTATTGAAATAATTTATGAAATTTTCAGAAGAAAAGCTAGCGTTAACATTAAAAAGTGTTATTTCTGAAAATCCATTCCGAAATCAAGTAGTGATTCCAGATAAATCAAGAAGTAATTTAAAAAGTGGACCCACTAATGATGAAGTATTGGTGGAATAAGTACATATTCCGAAGTTCCAAACAGTAATGTAGACAAGGGAAACACCATTCACCAAGTCTAAAATATATATTGCACTAAGCTCATGACACCGAAACCTTAACGTACTTCAATCAAGAGATTGGAATGCCCCATAAAAGTAGGATGTTCTGCCAAACATCTGCCTTGGAAAGTAATATCTCAAAAGTTAAATGCACCTGTCAAAACTCGTGACCCAAGGAAAGGTGGGGATTGTCAATCCCGATAGATCTATCCACTACACTCGCGCTCACGACACTAGCAACTGACGGTTCATGATAATAGGGGTACTTACGTGGCAGATGAAGGTAACTTAGGCAATAATGTAATCAGGAAATAGCATACAGTTTGAAATCACTTGTGTCCGCTAGTTAAAAACAATCATGTCTAAATTTTCACGGTTCAATATAGGATTCACGATTAATCATGTAGTAAACTAATAAGCTTTAGTAAAAATAATCATGTAACACTTATGTATAGAAATTTCTCAATAAGTTTTGTGTAGTTAAAACGCAGCACATATTCTCACCCCGGGAAAACGTTTAAGAAAACCATTAAAAGAGGAAGGTGGGGCTATGAACTCACAAGTATTGAAGGTAATTATACTGGAGTAAAATATACAATTTATAAACGAGATGTATTCCTCGGGGGATTTATAAAACATTGATAAGATTGAAATGCGTGGAGACTATGATCTCACCTTGAGTGAAAATGGAAATCTAAAAAGTTTTCACAATAGAAAAATGCGTCACGAAGGAATCCGAAGGCAACCTAATCCAATATAGGTCGTTAAGTAACGAGTACTTGGATATAATATTTATAGGGTGATTCATCGTACTTATCGTTTCGGGCTATCATAATTTAAGAGGTCATGACATGACGTTCGAGGAGTTAGGACACTTTAAATCGTAAATCCAACAACTCGTCGATACGCCATCCGAAGAGGCACTCTTGATGAAATCCCTAGTAATAGAGTACTTTGATATCCTCATTATTATTCTATCTAGACTCATTCACCAACTAATGGTTTTGGTTAAATTATGTTTAATAAGTTAAATCTGTTTTTAATTAACCGTTTTAGGAAAAAACTAGAATTTAATTTTGCGTTTTAAGCCAGAGTCTAGCGTTTCTGAGTGCCATCTTTTTAGTGTATTAAGTCGGAGTTTTTCATATTTTGTCAGTTGCAAGTAGTTTGGACATGTCTGGTAGTTCAGGTTCGGTTTGGGGCTATGCTGACAGTGATATTGTATGGTTTTAATTGTATTTGTCGTCTTGTATACCAAAAATAAAATCGTCTTATTTTATTTCGTTATAGCTCCGTGTTTTTTATTGATTCTTTCGATGGACGTTCTCATAATTAAATAGTTATATCATATTTTTGATGTTTTAACAATATTCACTTTCTGTAATGAATATGTAAATTTTATAATTAATAGTTTTATAATGTATTTCTCGTCGTAAACTTGTAAACTTAAGTATCTTTTTCGTTATAAATTCGGTTTTTCGAGTTTCGTATCATTTTGGTATCGTATGAGGCCGTATTATTTTTATGTATGTAAAAACATACTGTTATGAAGTCGAAATCAACATCACCCTTTTATTATCCAAGTGGGTTCATTTATAAAGAGTTTGTTTTTATTTAAACTTTATAAACCACTCCTCTTCCCGCGCTATCTCTCCACTTGTCTAGGATCGCCGATCTATACTTAAAACACTGTCAACTTGTTTATTAATCCATTTTTCTATATATATATTAATCATATGACTAAGAAAAAGTGCATTAAATTCATTATACATAAGTGATAAACTCTTTAACATATTAAAAGTCCTAAGTGGTGATTTTAGCCATAAAGATAATGTTAAACATATAATATGATCGTAAGTAAAGACATGAAGGTTTTTAGATAACCTTATTATGATGTAAGATGATGAACCAAAGTATCTAAACCCTTGTTTAGATATAAAACCCTAGCTTTCCATTCTAAAACCCTAGTTTCACTTTTCTTGATTAATACTTGAAAATGCTTAGCCAATGCTTGGAAACACCTTAGAATACCTTAGAATGGATGTGTATAGGAGTGTATGGGTTGTATAAAAATTGATATGGGTTTGGTAGAGTGCTTGTGTTATGCCGTAGCATATAGAGATGGGGAGAGAAAGATTGTTTTGATTTTCTAGTTAAGTGTAAAGCATATGTGTTATTTCTCTTATGTATACATGTATATAAGGTGTTAAACTAGTCAAAGGAACATGGTATGGTGCAAGGGATGGTCCTTAGGTCTTAGGGATGGCCTTATGAGTCAAAAGACAAGGTAAGGTGTAGTAATAAAGAGGTATGGCTAGTATTAATGAGTTATGGTGCACCTTGACCAAAATGGAAGATTTTCTTTATATCTTTGCCATAAATTCGGCATATATATGATATACATGATATATTTGAGTAATTTTTTATGTATTGGGTATAAATGTGGGTATTTGTTGAAGCGTAGAAAAGTTTTGGTGGTTCCGGGAGTGCCTAAACGCAATTTATCGCGAAACGTATACACTTTACGTATCCGATAAAAATAAAATGAACAAAGTTAATAATTATCCTCAAAATAATTATATAACCCTTGCTTGATGTAAACATTTAATTGTTTGATGCCCGTTTACATTGAACGCTAATTTTTAGCTTACGCGATTTTTACTTAACTATTAAAATTAAAAGCGAACGTGAAAGAAAAAAAAACTTAGTAAAATATAGGAGTCGTCGATGATCAAAAATCGACCTTATCCCGGTTGTTACACAATTAATCCATTTCAACGATGCATCAATGGCAACAGCAACATCTCGAAAGCAAACATTTTTGATTACTACAGAAATTCAAATGATTCATAGAACTTACTAGGTGCTAACCTGAATATACCATTGTTTATGAAAGTGGAAATACATGTACATAGTTAATGACAACTCAAATGGTTTTTATTCAAAGTAGTACAACAACATGGTTACAACAATCCTTAGACCATTAATCCGATGACTCGCAATCTGAGTCGTACCTCACTACCCCAAATTCTAAAAACAATGCATCATTCTCAGCTTGTTCTTGCCTAATTTTCTCCTCTTGCGCCTTTTTGTTCATGGCCTCTTCTTCCAACATTTCTTTTAAAGCTTATTCATCCATACGGAGTTTGATGTATATCTTTCTGGTAAGAGAGAAATCCGTTAGACGATGACGAAACAACCTATACCTCCATGTGTACGACCTGAGTATTTTTCCTGAAACCAAGCCGACTTAGCATCCATTTGTTTCTCTAGTTGTGCCGCCTTTCCATACATAGACAAAATGTCTTGCGATTCTTTCAGAACCTTCTTTTAAAAGAGTGTAAATTTAAGCACGACTCTCTGTGAAATGTCGGTTGCATTTCTCATATAGCCTTTCTAGATATCCACCTGACGACGATGAAATCTTCAAACTGAAAAGCCAAATTCAAAAGCGCATCCTGACGACCCTTATCTTTGTTAATTAATCTTTGCACCAAGGCTTCGACTTCGGAGTCGGTATGGGGAAGCGAACATGCCATTTGAAATATTTCGTAGTGGGATTTAAGTTTGAAGGTTTGAGAGATAAGTAAGGTAGTATTTATAAGATAAAAAGGGGGAAAGCAAAATAATCTAAGGCTCTATTATTTACTTCAACGAATATATTCCCAACGTTTTGTCGTATTGGCTTATCATAGTGATGAGACATTCATTTGGGGAAACGTGAGGCCCAGTTCAAGGACAAATACAATCACTTGTTTGCAAATTCACAATCTCTTACAACGTCTTGATTTCGGGGACGAAATCTTCTAACCTGGGGAGTCTGTGAAACCCCGTAAGAAATTAGGTTCCCCCTTTGGCTAAGTGAAATTTATACACCGCGAGTTTAAATCAGGAACCATGCATAAGCAAATGTATCACAACTAAAACAATAAGTAAATTATATGGTTTAAGTTCAAGTTCCATTGAAGTGCAAGAACTAAGTAGGCATCGGCTTAGCAGGAGTAGCAACCAAGAACGATTCAAGTTTCTCTTGTCACCACCATCTCCTCTCGTCATCTATTGAGCTTGGACCTTGGTATGTAACTCTCGTGGCTTAACGCATAACGTTATTACGCCATGCACATTTATAAGCATACATTCGACCCAAAAACCAAGGTATGTCTAGCCTTGCTAGATGAGGACATCAGCCTTGCACGACGTGTATACGACCACGCGGTGCAAACCCTGCATGGTTCGTTTATTCGCACGCATGTAAAGGCTATGGTCGTGTCGTGCATGAATGAACAAATCATAGTAAATTAATATAAATAACAAATCACGCGTGGTAATATAGCAAGTAATGAACTAAAAAGGCTTTGTGAAAACCCTAGAGTAGTTAGGTGGTGATCAGGAACATTGCGCGGTAGGAATAAATAAACCTTAGGGTTTACGTAGGAGCATGTTGTAGAAGCGTATATTGTGACCTCGGCGTGGACCGTAGCCAACCCAAAACTAACCTCATCGACCTCTTTGCTTGGTGTGGCGTGCTATAACAGACGCCATTAAGGACGAGCAACCCTTGCTTGTTGTTTCGTACCAAGTCTCCACACCTAACCAATACCGACTTGTATCGCTTACACGCAAGCGAGCCATGGCAGGTTGTTACTTGCTGTTACGGTTGCGCATTCTGTAGGAAACAAGGAGGTCGCCTTGTATCTCAAAATTTAGTTCCCTAGTTGCTAAACGCACGAGTTGTAAACATATGCAAAGTAAATAGAAACTGGTGTATGTATATATGTTGTTGTGTTGGTTGGACAACAAAAAGGAAACCAAAACAGTGAGTATTGAAAACGCCACTGTTGATTTGAGCAGCAAAAAAAAAGGAAGGAAGGTACAAGTAACTGTATATATACACGATGGGTAGGAGAAGACGCCAAACCAGTGGGTACCACCCACTGTCGTTCGACCCAAATCAGAAAAGAAAGAAGAGAAAAGAGTAGCCATGTGGGGTGTGTTATTTAGAAATAATGCTTGTGATATTTAATTTGAAAACTTTAAACTTAAAGAAGCATGAAAACGTGCAAGTTATCCGAGCCTCGAGTCGCCCCAGTTAAATCCGAAAGAGTTAAGAGGTTATTTAGCGAGCAAAATGATTATTTCGATAATTAGAAAATTTAAATAACACTTTTGAGGACTTAGAAATGGGTAGCGACGAAACCAAGTTTTTAAACGGGTAAATAAATTTAACACGGTTTATAAAAACGTATTTAACGCTAAAAATATTTCAAAGTCAATTCGTGTTTTAAATATGGAAAGTCATAAGAATAAAAGAATATAAAATATAAAAAGTCGCATATATTGTATACCCGGTACTATTTGGAAAGTCGAGGATTAAAAACGATCACATGAAAGTTTAAAAGGTTAATTTAGTAGTTTACTTAATTTAGAGACTAGGAGGACTAAAATTCGTTATTTTAGAACCTAAGGATATTTGTTATAAATTAATAATCTTTATAAATTAATTAAACGAGTCATGCGAACCGCGATATATATATATAGAAAACCGATAACTATATTAACGACTTCGATGTAAATAAATAAACGCGATGAATATAAACCTAGTAATTTACAAATAACATTTATATTTTCTTTAGATCACACGAACTTGTAAGTATAAGTGCGACGCACAATAATATCAACAGACCCTGAAGATACTCGTAGTTGTAGAGTCGCCCCTAGAGCCAACGGTTTAATCAACGCGTTGACAACGTAAAACATTAACTCATAAACGACAATACCCTTTTTGACCCATTTGCGTAATTCATTATATACATTAAGTTTCGGAATATAAACTCAGATTTATCATAATTACTTAGGTGTTTGACTGAGTCACTATTTGACGTACACTGATCCATTATCAATTCCAGACGATTGACCGACAAGGTGAGTTTTCATAGCCCCTACTTTACTGTTTTAAATCATCTTTTGGGGTGAGAACATTGCTTATTTTTAACAGTTGAACACAAGTACATTTACTGATTTACTATTGGGTCTAAGTCCATATTCAACCCATATTACTATATTGCCCAATTTATCATTAATCGTCAATTCCTTGATCAATTGGATTGGTTGAGGGAGCGCGAAAGTTATGGATATATCTATCGGGATTGACATCCCTGTTTGTCTTGGACTGACATTAGTCAAGCAAACACAGTTTCATTTGAGTCAGTTACGGATGTCACGGGTTGGACATCTGCATGGGCTTATCTATGACGATTTATGTTAACGTTTCGGTGTCATGAGCTTAGACAATAGTAAATACTTTTCATTGTGATATATAGGATTACTATATTTCATGCTATAGTTATAAATCTTGTGGTTCATCACTATTATCAAATAACAAAACCTATGAACTCACTAACTTTATGTTGACACTTTTAGCAATGTTTTTCTCAAGTGTTTTATATTACGGTACAAATGAAGTCTGCATTGGTATATGGGCATGTAGAGGTCTATATCTCGTATCAAGTCCTCTTCACGTCATGAAGTCACAATCCCAAATCCAGTCTTCCGCTGCAGTGAAATTTAGGGGTGTGACAGATTGGTATCAGAGCTCTTGGTTATAGAGAACTAGGTTGCATTAGTAACTCTAGACTATAACTAGCTCTTAAGGACATATCAGAATAACATACGCACTATCTATTACTATTTACTTCCTACATTAACAGCTGCTTGGCACAATATCATAAAAATTACCACTTGCCTGTCGTGGGAAACATGACTACACATTATCATTCACCATCTTGGAACAACGTATCATATGGATTACGTATTTGTATCATCCTAGTGCAAGGAAACTACTATGACTATCACCAAATAATTAACCCTATAACCACCATCACACTACGAAGAGTCACTTACATAATATTATGGATTTTATCAGTAATTACATCCTTACTAACCCATTTTATGAGGGTTACTTACATAAACACTTCGGGATACCTTGTTGATCACCCACCCATTACTTCACTATGAGAGGATTTCTTATAGCAACCTTTGTGAAATACATATACTACTATCTACTATGTCGGTATACCTTTAAAAGTATTTTAAAGTATACAAAAATCTACCAAAAAGCATGCATCGCGTGAATACACCAATAATTGACAAATGTCACATCATTGGGGAAACATAAACAACAAACTCATAATGGGAAGAAATCAAAAACGCGCCCGGTAAAAGAGACAATAGTCGTAATTAACAGTCACAAACTACGGGAAGAAGTTTAAGACATAAAGGTTTACACCAGCCCCTGAGCCAAGAATAATGTGAACTCTAAAGATATGTATCTATTGTTCGGAATCCTATCACACCATTCAATCATTTTGGGTATTGGGTATAAAAGTGGGTATTTGTTGAAGCATAGAAAAGTTTTGGTGCTTTCGGGTATGCCTAAATGTATTTTATTGCGAAACGTAAACGTTTTACGCAACCAATAAAAATAAAATATAAAAATTTTATTATTACTTTCGTAAAGATAATATATTGCTTATTTGACGAAAGCTTTAATTCGTTTGGTGTCCGTTTACGTTAATTGTTGATTTTTAGTTTACGCGATTTTACTATATAATAAGAATTAAAAGTAAACGCGTACGAGGAAAAAAAATAATTAGTAAAATAGATGACGTCGTAAATAACCTAAAAATACGGAATGTTACATTGAGAATCGTTACCGGGACGCCAAACGTTGTAGTATTTTGGCAATAGCCATGTTTTTATATTTTAGGGCAATATTTAAAATTTCATAATTTTCGGAGATACCGTTATTCGTTTCGTTACTTGAGTAAACCGTGTTTCGTTTAAAAATGAGCATATGCATAGAAGACTTGGAAATTAAATCAAATAAAGAGCACTAGCATCATATTATATGAAAAAAATTCATTTTTGGTCCCCTCCCCATGCATGCATGCGTCCAAACAACCTTAATAACCCTTGGAGACCAAGTTGAATTCAAATTTGCAATAAGACAAGGTTCATCACATGTTTTGTCCTAGCTTAATTCTAATTGGGAGATCAAATTGGTCCCCTCCCTTCCTTTTGTCTCATCCCACGGCACACACACAACACACACATAGTGTGTGAAGTAAACTTTGTATTATTTAACCCATTTTACTTCCATTATCTCATTCATAACACACACACTAGAAATTTAGTTTTCTCTCTTCTTCTTTGCTTCCATTTGTTCGAACCACCCAAGAAACACACACACTTTCATAATTTTCCAATCTTGATCAAAAACTCTTGAAGATTTGTTGAAGGTTTGATCATTTGTATCATTCGGGTATTTGTTAAACAACATTTGGGTTGTTCTAATCTCATTCTTCCTTCTAAAAACCTTCAAACTTTGTAAGTCTTCAAATTCTTAAATAACTTGTACTTTCCTTATCATCTTGATGCATACATGCTAGTTGTACAACTTATTTTGTGAAAACAAGATTTTAAAACTACATAAACCTTTTATAAGGTTATTATATGGTTTGAAATATTATATTAAAGAGAAATATGAGGAGGAAATCATATGTTGTGTGATCGCGATTATTTTTGTGTGTAATAAAAAAATGGTAATGGCTATAGTTATTTATTCGGCTTATTGTATTAAGCTTTTGGAAAAGCTTATTTGATTATTTTGAGCTTATTGGGCTTATATGTTGGTTCGGCCCAAACTAGAAAAAGAAGCAAAACATTTATTTAGCTTATTTTGGTTTGACTTATATTTTATTAGCTTATTTTCTAGCTTCATTTTTGAAAGGACAAACGATAATACTTATTTTGGCTATTAAATAGCCAGCAATATATTTTATTGGGCTTATAGCCGCGTCCCATAAACAAGCCCAACAACATGAGCTTATTTTCGAGCTTATTTGGTCGGCTTAATATTGGTTGGCTTATTGTGAGCTTATTGATAGCTTATTATTACGTCACGTGTTTGTTATTTAATGTTTTGCTTATCGGACTATATGAATAAGTAAAAACTACATTTTTGGACTTAACGGGCCAAGGCACAACATAAACACAATACACCAAGGCATTAAAGCTACGGTGTAGTTCTCCGGTGATCATTGCCCCTAATTGGGATTTAGATTTTGAGTTAATGTGTGACGCCAGCGACTATGCCGTTGGAGCTGTTCTAGGACAACGGATTGAGAAAAAATTCCGCCTAATTTATTATGCAAGTAAAACTATGAACAATGCTCAAGAACATTATGCCACTACTGAAAAGGAACTATTAGCAGTAGTATACGCATTCGACAAATTTAGGTCCTATTTAATAATGTCTAAAATGGTGGTTTACACTGATCATTCAGCCCTTAAATATCTCTTCAGTAAACAGGATGCTAAACCTAGACTAATAAGGTGGGTCTTACTTCTTCAGGAATTCACTATCAAAATTAAGGATAAAAAAGGGACTGAAAACCTAGCTGCTAACCATCTCTCTAGACTCGAAAATCCGGGTTTGGAGGAATTAAACGAAGATACCATACAAGATAATTTTCCCGACGAACACCTCATGGTTGTTAAACTAAAGAATACTGGAACCGACCCATGGTACGCAGATTATGTGAATTTCCTCGTCTCTAAGATCATTCCTCAGCATCTGACTTATTATTTAAGAAAAAAAATTCTTAAACGATGTACGGAAATACATATGGGATGACCCATACTCTTCAAATCATGTCCTGACGGAATTATAAGAAGGTGTGTTTTCGGTAGAGAATTACACGATATCCTGGAACATTGCCACAAGGGACCTACGGGAGGTCATTACGGGGCAGATATTATCGCATGAAAGATCTTTGAATCTGGATTCTATTAGCCAACCATTTTTAAGGATGCGGCAAAATATGTTCAAGGGTGTGATGCTTGTCAACGAGCAGGAAATATTTCCTCACGGAACCAAATGCCCTTAACCAACATTCTTGTCAGTGAGGTCTTTGACATCTGAAGGATTGACTTCATGGGACCCATTCCCTCCTCAAGAAAAAAAAATACATTCTTATAGCTGTCGATTACGTTTCAAAATGGGTCGAGGCCGAAGCCCTACCTACTAATGATGCACGTGTCATAGTGAAATTCCTGAAAAAAATATTTTCTAGATTTGGAGTACCGATGGCTCTAATTAGCGATCGTGGAGCACATTTTTGCAATTCCCTCCTCGAAAAAACACTTAAGAAATATGGAGTAACAAATAGACTTGCTACTCCATATCATCCCCAAACTAGTGGACAAACGAAAAATACTAATAGAGCCATTAAGCGAATCCTGGAAAGAACAGTTAACGAAAACAGAAAAGAATGGGCAGATAAACTGGATGATGCACTATGGGCATTCAGGACAGCTTATAAAACACCTATTGGTAGTACACCATTCAAGATTGTTTACGGAAAGGCATGCCACTTGCCAATCGAACTTGAACACAAGGCATATTGGGCCCTAAAATGTAAATTTTGACTTAGATGCTGCAGGAAAACATAGATTCCTTCAATTAGATCAACTTGATGAATTTCGGACTGATGCATATGAGCATTCATGAGCATATAAAGAAAGGACTAAACGTTGGCACGATTCTAAAATTATCGATAAGGAGTTTCAAGAAGGGGATGAGGTATTAGTCTTCAATTCAAGATTAAAACTTTTTTGTTATAAAGACATATGAGAACTTCATTTGGAAATTACTACAGCAAGTGAGCCAATCATCAAGGGAAATGAAATCTCAGCAGCAATATAGTGCTAATTTATCATTCCCCTACCCAGTAACAAATCATGGTGTTCATTGCTACTCTCGCTCGCACTTAATCTCAAGCGAGGGAAGGGACACCTTATTACTTGGCAAATAAGGGTGGAGTCAAGCTCATGACTCAAACAAAAACAAGCGCTTTGTGGGAGGCACCCATAACTATCTTTCATTCTGCATATTAGTTGGTTTATATGTTTTCAACTTTGTTTTGCAGGATCCAACAGCTAGGAGGCATTTATCGAGTCTGGCTCGACTCATAATCATGTGGTAACCTTGTTGAATCAACAGCAGTTACTGCGTAACAATTTTAGTTTATGCCGTAACCAGTGTAGTTACGATGTAAACCATTTCCTGGTTACGCTGTAACATCTTAAAACTTAAAAATTTTACCACTTGATTACGACATAACCCATTTCATGGTTACGCCGTAACCTCCTTCTGAAATTATAAAAATTTAAGTTTTAAACATGTCTAAACTTATATACGTAAATGGACTTTGTGGGTATGTTCTTTGGAAGCACTCACGAGACTAAACTCGTCCACTTGGGCCACCAAGTGGTTTAAAAGGCTTGTTGCATATGCTAAATGCAACCGTGATTCCTACGAAAGTGAGTTAGGTTTGTATTTCATGTACACTTCATAATTCTTGTAGAACGATTTTATGCTTTGGTTTTTTTTGTGATCACATGGGATAATGAGCTTGCGAGAAGACGGAAATAATCTAAAGATTTCCGCCAAATCTCAAATTTCAAAGCAAATCTCAGGGAGTTTCTTGTCTTAATTCTACTATTTCCTTTTTATTTCATTTCCTTAATGTACAATAGGGACATTGTATAAATCAAGTGGGGGGATGGGAGTAGAATTAATACTTGACGTATGTTTTGCCTTCAATTTTCTAGTTTTCTTTGAAAATTATGCCAATTTTAAAATTTTTTGACAAATTTTTCTTAAATAACTAGAATTAATCTTTGCCGAATGCACTTTACCATTAATTATACTTGGTTAGATTTATGCCTAATATTCTATTTCCATCATATTACTCAAAAATCCACCAAATTATTGAGCGTGCCGGTAGTATTGCAGACTTTAGAACTTGGCCTGTATATCATTTCGATACCTAATTGATTAGCAGGCTTAGATAGTTCAAGATGGCAACACTTAGGAAATCACCCAAATAGCCTATATGTGTGTGTTTATCAACTTGTTACACTGACTTGTCGACCTCCCATGACAAACCTTTTTGTTACACTCATTATTAGTACAAGATACCCTTAGATCACCCTTGTTAAACCAATCTATGTTTTCAACCAACTCTATATGTTTTGTTACACTATTTCACCTTAGCCTACCCTGTAGTCTTTATTTTATTTGTGTTGAAATCTCTGGCTACTTAAGTCTATGGTTCAGGGGAATGGGAACGAGAATTATATGCATTCGTGGAAGACCAATCAGTTATGAATCATAAAGACCCCCCCCCCCTATATCACCACTTTTAACATTGTTTATCTTAAGTAGGGGGATGTGCGTATAATATCAGATGTTCCAGGGGCAATAATTAAAGATATAAACTCCTGTAACATTTGCATATTATGAAGAAAATGAAGAAAATAGGGTGAAACAAAAAGTCACCCATGTGCTAATAATGTAAAGACGATGAAAATAAATAATAATAATAATAATGGATCTAGTAGCCCATTATTGCACCAAGACATCTCAGTAAAATGGAGCTAGTATTACTACATCAAGTCATCCCAATACTCATGAAGAATGGAGCTAGTAGCCCATTATTGAAGATCAGATTTTTGGACTTAAACTCTTGGACCAATGGATGGACAGTAGCTAGTTATGACAACCTTAGATTATTTTAGACTATTTGTTTTGTGTTTTTATTAACAACCATTAAATGTGTAACACATGTCTATCCTAACCCCTTTATCACCATTTAAAACCATATTACCCTTGCTACCTTTGAGAATTATTTAGACCCTAATTCTAACTAGTGCAGATTTGTGTACTTTACAAGCTTATGATAGAATACATGTTATGACTATGCAATTGAGCGATCACCTTAAAAATGAAATAATTAGACTAGTGGAGAGCTAAGTGACTTTTTATCCCCTTTTCGTGAGGTGTTTGGCTTTGATGTTTTCTAGCATGAGAGTTTTATAAATTCATTTCTTGAAGTTATTCTCGAGAAATATTTTTATGAAATGTTATAACAGGTTCTACTTGAGGGCAAGCAGAAGTCAAGTGGGGGATATTTGATAACATCAAATATTTAATACTTTTTAGTGTCAAATTATCTCCTATATTACCTGCAAATGTTTCACTAATACTTGAAAACGAGATATTTTCTATCATTTTGTAGTTTTTAGGTGAAATGCAGGAAAGTGAGAAGAAACAAGGGGAAAAGGACTCAAAGTGTAAATATTTAAAGAATGTTATGGTGTAACACCAAAAATGGTTACACCGTAACATATATTAAGCAAGTACGAAGATTAAGGACAATGTTACAGCGTAACACCATATCTAGTTATGCAGTAACCATATATTTGGAAGGAAATCTTGTCAAAGTTAAAGTTATGGCGTAACACCATATCTAGTTACGCCGTAACCATGAAGATCCACAAATATGGAATGAAGATTACGTACATATGGATGTTATTTGAAGGTTACGGTGTAACACCATATCTGGTTACGCCGTAACAACTGCTTAAATATGGAATGTCGTGTAAGAAGGTTACGGCATAACACCTTTATTGGTTGCGCTGTAACAGGTTCGATACCTATAAATAGAGGCCTCATTCAAGCTATTCCGACATCACTTCCTCCATAGCCAATTAGAGAGGCGACAAAGGCTTCCAACCTTCAAAGAATTCCACATGGAGTCCAAGGGAGATCACACTTTACTTACTTTTTGTATTTAATCGTTCAAATACGAATACTGTAAGAATTATGCGTTTCTAATCTATGATTTCTTCTATTTCTTGCCGTGTTTCCGTTACCATGAGCGGCTAAGCACTTAAAGTGTTGGCCTAGTTATGTAATTACTGTTGTTATGATTGTTTCCTATTAAATTATGGTTTTGTTAGATATTCCTTGACTATCGTGTAACCCTGGATTTTGGTAGTACGAGTGGTTTGGACCTAGCTTGCCCTATAATTAGATTATCTAGTCAATATGAGATCCAATGGGTACTAGGGATGATCACTAACTCCTTACCTGGTGTAGGAACTAACCGGTCACCGCACTTATCACTTTATATACTTAAAAAGCACAGGAACTCTTTAAAAGAGGGTTAATAATCTTTATACATTATTAGATATGTTTTTGGAATATTTGGGATTAATCACTGCAACCAGGATAACCTACCTCCCAGATGATTTGGGACTGATTCGGAATCACAGGAAGTATAGGATAGACTAAATATGCATATTCAAGTCTATCGACCTTAGAAACCGCTAATGAAACCATAGTTTAACATTGCATAGGAATGCGTTTTCATAACAATAGTAATGAAGTAACTAGGTTAGCACGTTTTTTCTCTTGATATCTCCAACTCTTTTATTTCTAGTATTTAATTTTATTGTTAATTTTAATTCCTTTCAATTCAAATCAAAAAACCATTTTCTTAAATGTGACATTTCAAATTAAAACTAATTACAACTTAGCTCTTGGGACGACCTCAGATTTACCATTCTATACTACTCATGATCGGGTTCTCTGCCCGTTAGTACGTTGTCAGGTAGATCGAGTTTTATAAATTTAAAACTTGGTAAAAATATTTTTTAAAATAAAATACGCATCAGTAGTAGAGACCATTTATTTGAACCAAGGCTGTTCAGGTTGATCAAGTGCAACTTGACGCTTGTTCCATTCTAGATCAGGAGTAGGAGGCCTTGGAGGTTGTTTGAACCATTTACGGTTCAGAGTCTTATCTGTCTTGGGTTTTGAAGTATCTTGTTGTTGATCATCATCACGAACCACATCTTTACCCGCATCATCATCCATTACCACCTTAGTAATTGGTTCTCAACCGGTTCCTTTGCAAATGCAGACTTACCAGTTTTAGAACCTTTTGATGGAGCATTACCCTTGGGGGTTTCCTTAATGGAGGATGGTTTCTTTGAAGACTCTGACTCTTTGGTTCTTTTCCTCTTTGTCTTCTTACCCTGGTTTGGTCTACCTGGAGGGTCTTCATCATCATCATCTTCATCGTCATCATGCTTTCTTTTATGGTCTTTAACTGTATTAGCAACTCCCTTATCCATGGCATTTTCATCCTCTATCAAAGCTTCCATGAGAGAATGGTACAATCTATGATTAGCAGGATTTCTGTTGAAAGACTTGTTTTCATGCATGGTCTGGTAGAGAGCGCTTTTCTTATCACACTTTTTGAGAGCTTCCTTGTCTGTAAACTTAATAGTATACTTTGGCATCTTTTGCTTCTCAGTTTATTCCTTCTTAATCTTGAGAATCTCTAAAGTATTTTTCTTAGATTCTTGTTCAATGTTAATTGTTAGATTCTAGATCTTGCTTGACTCGGTAGCTGGCTTCACAAAGTATTTTTGAATAAGGTCTACAGTGTGTCTCTGTAGAACCTTTTGAAGATCATCACCGATTTTAGATCCAAGATATTGTTCAACAACCTTTGGAACTTGTGACTTAAAAGTAGCAAGAGCTTTAGTAGAGTGATCTATTTTCTTAAGCTCAGACACATCCTTTTCAAATTTTGCAACTCTTAGCTAAAAAGCAGAGAGTGCATCGGATTCAGGGACTGTAGTGGTAATGGTTGGAGCATCGGATGTGATTGGTGGTGTAGGGATTGGTGTTTTTGTTTGGTGAGGTACAGGTGGTATGGTGGAGACAGATAAAGGGGTTAGAAGAGATGTTGCAGGAGCCACTGAAGGAATTACGGGTATAGGTGTGGGGACTACGTGCTCAGATATCACCGCAACTGGTACAGTAAGGACGAATAGAGATTGGATATGTGGAACTTCATATTAGATCTAAATATCCAACAATGAGTTGATCTCAGTATCTGTAGTGTCCTTAACAGTACTAACTAAAGAGGTATCAGATGAAAGTTTAAGAAATTGATCACCAAAACCTAAAGATAACGATAAGATGGAGCTTGTTGGATGAAGTTCAGCTCTCTTGGCATCATCATATACTTCTTCAGTCTTTCCTGCATCCGTCTTTGCCGCATCAGTATTTTCTTCATCACCGTTCCTTGATACTTCAACTTCAGCATTGGTTATCTCTTCATCCTCATCATCATTTACTTGTTCTACACCTTGTACAAACTCATCATCAGTTTCTTCATCATCCGTCATTTCAAGATCGATACTTTTATCACTTTCTTCTTTTCGTCTTCATCAGAATCTATCCAGTTAACTTCTTCATCATCACCGTGATCTTCTTCTGAGTATTCACTCTCTTGTTCAGATCCCTACTCAAGAATAACTTTTTCTTTAGATGTAACCTTTTCCTCATCTGGAACCCCTAGTATAGTACCAGTTCCTTCACTTGAGGTGGCAGAGACCATTATGGACTCATCGGGAACCCCTGGTATCCTACCAGTTCCTTTAATTGAGCCTTTAGTACTTGGCTGTCTTCTGTTGGTTTTCTTCCTTTCTTTGAAAGCTTGCATAGTATCTGCAGCTTCTTGTTCTTCAGGAGTTAAAGATTGAACACCTTTGAGCTTAGGCTTTGAAGCGGCTGGTTTTGTCTTTGGAGCACTTGGAGTGTCTTGAGTGACTACACCCCTTGAACTTCTGCTACCAGTCTTTTTCTTAGCAGGTTCAGACTCTTCAGATACATCAACTATTTCCTGAGAGACATCAACAATCTTCTTTCCTTATGAACCTTTGCCTCTGCTCTTCTTGGGGGGAATCTTACTAGTGGAATACTTGATGAACATCTGGTAAGACTCTGACTGCTTAATTGCATCATTTAGCATCATATCAGGTAGTCCATAGTCCTAATAGTCTTCTCCAATTCTGACAAACTTCAGTCTGCTTACGATACCATCATCCTTAATTGTATGATAGTGTTGATAGTTGAGGTTGGATAGAGACTTGTGTTGTAAGAGGAAATTATTGATGATGACTTTTGTGAATCATGGAAATGGCATATTTTCACGTGTTGATTTTATTTCGCTCTTGTGATCAATCTGGAAAGCGAAGTCTTCTCAACTCAACTCAGGATAGTCGACATTCTCTCTGTAGAAAATGCCCTATATTATGTCAATTCTAGATTTTCTTAGTCTGTCATTGCTTGCAGTCTTTCCAGAGAGACACTTGTTGATAATTGCTGCCAGGGTTCTCCATGGCTTATTCATGTGATCCACATACATGTTGGGGTACTTGTGTAGTGGACCTTTGTAGCCAAGGTCAATGAGGAAGGGGAGGGTATTGCCATCATTTTGTACCGCAATGAATTCTTCACCTTCAACTCTCAAACACATATCTAGAATATTTCTAAAGACTTCAGCATCGACTCTACACTTTTTGTTGGCCAAAAGGAATTCATAAGAATCTGTACCTTGGACCTTTTTGATAGTGTACCAGAACTGCTGCATGAATATTTAAAGGACTTCTGCAGAGATAGTGAATGCTTTGAAGCACGTGGAGTTCTTGATTACACCAATAATGACTTGAAATGTCTCTTCCTTTTGTTGCATAGTGGTTTCCAGTCTTAGATTAGTAGAGCTAATCTTGACTCTTTTAGTAGATGGAACCTATTTTTCATCACAAGCAACGACTTGTTGAGTTTCTTGTTGATTCATGATTCTGCTTAAGAATTAACCAATACAGTTTATATACACAACAGATATATTTTACTAATTAATTTGGTTAATCTTGATGATATGATTGATTTAGAAATATGCACTGTTTAGATTTCATGAAAACATGATTGTATTAACTCACTCTAAAAATAAGTCAACTAAGGTCAATAGTCAAAGTTAACTTAAAAAGTCAACAAGACAAGTCCAAGATAACTTAGGACAAACATTCAATCAGAGGCTAAATACAAACACATTCAGTTGACATACAGATGAAATAAGACATAATAAACAAGGATTACACAAATTTTAAAATATTTGGGCAGAGTTTCCTTTTATATTGATGACATCAAATAACTTCACTTTATTAGCATCATTTATCCCATGTAAATAACCCATTTTGTATGATTACTGCAAGAATTGTTACTTAATCGTTGGAATGTGAGAATTGTAGTAATTATGGAGTACTTCGTGAAGATTAGCTAAAAGGCATGCATTATGGAGCTTAAACGAAGAAATATGAAGAAACTGACTCTGACATCCTATACACCGTATCCATCAAGGAAGATACGGCGT